>JBBIGA010123154.1:0-25357 GCA_037576975.1 Alestes dentex | reverse complement strand
GCTAAAGCCTACGTTTAAATGAACTAACGCAAACTTTAGCAGATAGAATTTCACTCAAAATAGGAAACCTCATAGTCAGAAAAAATTATACCTATTTAAAAAAACCCTCTAAAACCAAATGTAACACTTTTAATGGCCTTAAATTTGGAAGGAAATTTTGATTTATCACCTTTTAATACTTTTAAAAACCTATGCTCTTGCATAGGTCGTATTTTTATGTACGGCTGATTTAAAAAAAGGCAACAGGACATAATGAGTTACAGAACTGAAAAGCCTCTCTTCCTTCAGGGAAATACAAAAGCAATAGAAAAATAATGATTTGGAGGAGGGTTTCAGTTTCTTCTTAGGCCACATTTAAACCCTCCCAAGATAAAAGAAAAGGACAACAGAAAAACACTTAGGCCTACTAGCAGGGAGGGACAGCAGGTACAGTCGGGTAGTATTCCATCAACTTCGATAACTTCATACATGAGGCAACTCAAACATTTTTGGTCAGACACCAATCAGCTTAAGCTAATCTTAGCATGGCATGCTGCTACTGTGCTAAGGCTTAGAGATTAAGGTTTTTGGGTGGAATTCACACTGGGGAGTCTGAACTATGTACAAGCTTCTCATACAGGCTCACATTTAGACTAAGTAAAACCACATGCACCATTCCCTGAGGGGTCAGGACATTTTTTTAAGTTTAAAACTGATCATCACAATTTGTGGCTACAAAAACAAAATCCACAAACACCATCATAAAAATGAATGAATAAGATGAAATATTGGACTGAACAGCTACTTGTCACTATGCAGTTGTTTACAGGCCCTCTACAATTGTTTTTAAGGATCCATGTTAAGTGATCCAGAAGTACTGACAATGTCAATCACATACCCCAAAAAAAAAAAAATCGTATGGTGGAGAATTTATCATCATAAAGATATGATATCGCCCACCCCAGGGGTTTCAACATTAAGAGCTGCCCGACTGGAGAAAGTATACTGCTAATTCAGAAGAGCAGCAGTGAAAAATCACTCGCTCCGTCACGCAAGCCATTCACAGGGATAATCTATACGGTGAACATGCTTGATACTTCCTTCATTTGCTTTCAAATCCTCAGCACAGTAAAATGGTCTCATGTCATGCTGTCTGTTGCAGGGACGGGTCATGATTTTCAAACATTCTCACAATCAATACGTTATTAAAAAAATAATCAAATAATTTATGCACTATTGTTTTATCTTAGTTGCCAGGGCTATTTGGGGAAGATGTTTAACCCTGCCTCCCCTAATTCAAATCATCTCAACCAACAACAGCACTTTGTGAACGGGTTAAATGCAGAGAAAGCATTTCACATTGTTCACACCGAGTGGTGTGGTCACATGTGACTATAAGGGGCCACCTTACTTAACTTTATTATATGGCTATATTTATCCAAATGCATTGCTGGCCTTTGCTTATAGCAGCAATAGTTGTTTCAATAATCTATTTATCGTTAAAGAGATAAGTTCTTTCAGCACACCTGCATCAACTACATCCTGAGAACTACTAACGCAGTTCACTTTTGCAGACAATTACTCAGCTTTAAGTCACTATTAAAGAAACCATATCTTAAATTTTGCTTACACTGCTTGTAATCAGATACATCATCAGATACATGAAAACTCATTAAATGAACCGGCAGCATAACAAAAGATTTGAGTTATAATACAGTGGAGATAGAAGTAAACATATCTTCAGTGGGACATACAGAAGGGGATCATGGGCAAGTGCTGCTTGTAGAAACTCCAGAATCTGCAAAGAAGTGCATCAGGCACAGTCAGGCTTGCTCTGTGGGAGCACTGGAAGCAGAACGAGACCCAAACAATACTTGCCTTGGACCAGAACCAGAAGTGGTGCAGAATTAAAATGGAGTAGCATGATGCATTTTCAAAATAATGCTTTGCTTATTCCATTTATTCTCTAAAACGACCTGTGCCATTCACCACTAGCTGGTGGTCTAGTGGTTACAGAATTGCCTGTGTGATCGGAAAGCCATAGGTAAAATCCCAGGACTGCTAGTGGCACCACTGAGATATCCCTGAGCAAGACACTGTCCTCACACACTGCTCCCTGAGCCCTGCTCACTGCTTCATTGTTGAATGGTATAAATTCAGAGAAAGAATTTCACTTTGTTCACAATGTGCTGTGGTTTGTTCTCACGTGACTATAAGGGTCCCCTTTAAATTTTGCTTTTCACTGTGATTTGGACACTGACACCTTGTTCCCCGTATTCTTATACTTATGGGAACATCTGCCTTTATTAATACTGCCTTTACCCCTAATCGGTTAAAGATGATGAATCAGTTAATCACTTAACGCACACTCCATCCTAAGCACAGATCCCTTCAGTAGAACATGTACCAAGGGTGCACTTAGTGAAACATAGTATGATACACTTGTACCCTGGCACCTGAATTGTGAAACAATAAAAAAAGTACAACCCCCCCCCCCTGCCATGCAGATTATTAATGGGTCCAAAACGAGTTCTGAGCAACATTCAGACAAAACAGATCTCTGTAGGCGGTGTACTTGGGGCCTCAAAACTAAGGCACAAAGCGAATCTTTGTAGATATTTTTTTAAGTAAACCTTTTATCTTAACAACGCCACAAAACTTCACTTTTACGTATCTACCCTGAAGTTTGGATTTGGTTACATTTATTTGTAAAATCACAGAGGACCACCCTCCCTCTCGCACACACAAACATAAAAACATACAGACACAAACAGAGACAGACTCACAGACCCACACACGCCCGACCGCAGCACAAACAATGGGCCTCGCACGCACACCACGCACTATCGACGCGTTTCCACACAAGACACCCATATTTACAGAAAAGGTTCAACAGTGCGTATAATGGTTGACCGTATAATAGTGTGATTTCTCTTGTTACAAGTAAAACTGATTTAATCTTCGGAGAGTGGTGTGATTGTGTGCGCGCAGCTCATGATAGCTTTAGCCTTTAGCAACAAAAACGCAGCGAGCCTGTCTGCGGAGAACGCGACGATAAACGGTACAATAATGACGCCGGGACCCCTAAACCTGCAGGAATGCAGGGTGTGTGTGAGAGAAGGACTGTATGCATTTAGAGTTTACCTGGTTAAACTCCTCTTCCACATCCGCGTAGATATCGATGTGATCCACTCCGTCCGCCATTTCGCTCCAAAAGCAGCACAAGCGGGGCGCGCGCACGAGCTTCAAAATAAGAGCGCGAGTAAACAACAACAAGAAAACTCACAACATCCACCACCACAACTGCAACATCCACAACAATAACAAAACCCACAACCACAACAATTACAACTACAACAACCACAACAACCTGCAACTATAAGCACAGTAACAATAATTAACAATACTGTGTTACTCACAGTAACAATAAGTAACAATAACTATAAGCACAACTACAATAATAAAACCCACAACGGCTACATTAACAAAACCCAGATCATCAAAACCCGCGACAAAAACTAAATTAACAAAACAGACGTCATCAACACCACCACAACAACTACAATAACAAGACCCTCAACAACAATAACCACTACAATAACAAAACCCATGTCGACAACAACAACCATAACTATACCACAATAACAACAACAAAAACTACAATAAGAAAACCCACAACAACAATACCACCACAACTACAATAACAAAACTCACAACATCAGCAACTACTACAGCTACAACCACTACAATAACCACAACAACATCAACAACCACTACAATAACCTCAACAACAACATCAACAGCTACCACAACAACAACAAACACCACAACAACCACAACACTAACAAAAACAACTACAACAACCCTGGAGTGTTAAACTTGCCCCTGTATTAAAGGACACCCCAATGTATATTTCAGCACTGTCAAATCACTCAAGTGTAAACAGGGTCATTCTGAGTGGAATGGGTCATCTTAAAGAAATGTAAAGTTATTAAAGCAGTGGTTACAGGACTTACTGTATAAACCTCACAGTTTGTTATGACACTGTCTGATGCCTGAAACTTTGTTTTACACCATTTTTCAGATGAGGTTTTGATCTAAAACTAGTTTATACAACACACATAGAGCAAAGGTAGTCCTCGGAGAAACATTTTCTTTTTTCTTTAAACCACACTGGTTATCATATGTATTATGTGGCTCTTAATCTAATCTTTCTGTAAATGTTATTTAATAGTAATAAAGGAGATGGGAGTGTTTCCCCCTTTCTTGTCCAGGAGCCTCTCTCCCCTGTCCTGCACATTTTAGTCACCCACTGTTTCCCAGAAAAGGCTTGATAAAGGGCTGATTGTCTGGAACTTGTGCAGCGCAAGGGGGATACTTATCTAAGTTGTACCTTTGCAGAATTTAATCACTTTAGAGCTGACTTTTACTATTATATTTTACTGCGTGCAGTGTGCAATTTTTCTGGTGCATTATTACTGTTTTTGTCAATTTTAATATAGAAGTTTGTGTCTATGTAAATAAATATATGTATATATATATATATATATATATATATACATTTTCTATGTACATATATAAAATATTTTTTTCCTATATATGTGTATTTATTACATAGACATACATTTCTTTATTCATATTTTTGTATTATTTGATTAGTGTAGTTTTATATTACACTCATATTGCATGTTTTTTTATTTCTATTGGTTATGCTGCTTTCTTTTTTCCACTTTGCTGATTTAACAGTGTAAATTCGTGTGACCTGTGAGATTTATCTTATCTTATCTCTTGAATCAGGGACACCTTCAAGTTTTGTGACAGTGTTCCTCTTCATACAAAGTATAGCTGTTAAACCTGAGAGATGTTAATAGATTGTTTCAGACCTCAGGAGAGACTTTTATTTTGAGAGTGGTGTGTGTGTAGCAGGTTGGAGACTCATGGTGAAGTGAATTTTTCTCTGTGCTTCATGGCAGTTTTACTCTTTCACGCAGTTCAGTACAATACGGCGGGCGTGTTTTTTCGTAAACTAATACGAATTTAATTGATTTTTTCTGTATATACTATGTTTAAGAGGATGGCTGAGTTTGGTCCAGATTCAGGAGGACGTGTGAAGGTACAGCAGTGTTAGCTCGCCATGCTAACTGTTTATGCAAATAGTTTCATTGATGCTATGTGTTATTTTATTCATTATTAATCATACATTTATCAGTGAATACATAATTTCTTTTTTCATTCACTACGCAAACTGCTGTCCGACTGTGCTGGTATCTGGTTGTGGGTTTGGCCGTAAACAAGATTTTAAAATAATATAGACTTTAGAGCCTCTTCTTCTTTCCTCAGGGAGTCACCATTGTGAAGCCTATTGTGTTTGGAAATGTTGCCAGATATTTTGGAAAGAAGCGAGAGGAAGATGGTCACACTCATCAGTGGACTGTCTATGTGAAGCCCTATCGAAATGAGGTATCTGCTTTTATGTAACACTCTCTGATTATACTATGCTTAGCATGTAAACATTTTTATTATTGGTTTACAATTCTGCACAATTGAAGTTTCAACAACATTCAGATTGGCTTGGCATGAAACCAGAAACCAGTTGTCTGAAGAGTGTATTTCTTAGTGAAGATTATTACATGAAATTCATGTCTGATTCTGGAGACAGTGTTTTACAAATGTTTTTGGAAATGTTTTGGCCTACAATGTATTTTTTAAATGCAAGTATGTTGGAGGATATTGTAAGGGATAATATTTGGTTTTCAAACAAACCTATTTTTGTTTTGCCATTATTAATACTAAATCATAAAACCTAGACGACATATGTACGCTCCCTGGTTGTACAACTGTTTTAGTGTCACCACCACTGATTAGTAATCTGAGAAAATCTGTAATTACCTCTACAGTCATTTTCCATCAAACCTCTCTGAATGACTGTTTACATTTCAGCATCTGAAAAATGCAGAAAATCTATGTAACTGTCCTTAAGTCTGTTGTGGCTATTATAAAAATTAAATGTGCAGCTTTTTGTTTTGCTTTGAGTGCACTTGTTGCTTAAGCAAACGTCTGTAATATCTTGCATGAAGACAAAATGAGTGAATGAATGAGTTACTGTTTTAACTACTAAACTAGTCAGGAAGGCAATATAAACCTAATTCCATGAATTCTCAGGATATGTCTGCATATGTTAAGAAGATACAGTTCAAACTTCATGAGAGCTATGGGAATCCATTAAGAGGTATGATGTAATTTCTCAAAGTAGTTTTATTATGTTGTGGTTTTTATTTTTAAGATTTTGGCCATGTATTATCAAGAATAAAAAAATGGCAGTTGACATTTCATGCACATATTTGAAGCTCCTCAAGATACTTTGGAGAGTTCTTCCCCAGTAGTAGAGTAGCTAAAGACCAACCAACTGAACTGTGATTCACTCTGTTTCAGTGGTCACCAAGCCACCATATGAGATAACAGAGACCGGCTGGGGAGAGTTTGAGATCATTATAAAGATCTTCTTTATTGACCCAAATGAGAGACCGGTGAGTGATATTTATGTTGTATTGCTCAAATGAAAAATAATTACATTGTTACAGTCAAAGGTTTTGTTCAGCCATGTGTGAGCCTACATCTATTTGGGAAGAACACTGGTATCAATATTGTAACTGGTTTTTGATATCTATTCCAGGTCACACTGTATCACCTGCTGAAACTATTCCAGTCAGACTCCAGTGCGATGCCCAAGAAGACAGTTGTCTCAGAGTTTTATGATGAAATGGTAGGTCATGTTACACACAGAATAAAACCCTCACTACTCACTTCACTTCTGTTCATTAGATTGGAGTCAGTGTTTTAGCAATGGAATATTAAATCTGGATGCAGATAAATGTGTAAAAGTATTCTAAAATGCTGGTCTTCCTGTGCAACTTTACCGGTTTCAAATAATTCGATCAAAAAAAGTCACCACAAAGCTATGAATGACTATCATATATGATGAGTAGATAAAATGAGAGAGTAGAGAAAATGAGATATATAATGTATAAGGAAAAATAGCTGTTGTAATAAAATGTGTTATAATTAAATGTCTAGAATGAAAATGATACTCAGAATGAAGTTCCAGTAAAATTAATATTCAGAATGCAATTTTAATAACCATAATATTATTGGTCAGATCTCAAGCCTATTTAATTGACTTGATATGGATAATCTTTATACTGAAAAATGATTTGTAATAATCCATTACTGTATGTACCTGGAAATCTAAAGTTTTTCAATAGAATTGCATTTTATTTACCTTGAATGTGCTATATTTCAGTCATTAAGAGTTTTTTTTTTTTGTTTGTTTGTTCTGGTAGATTTTCCAGGATCCCACAGCAATGATGCAGCAACTCCTGAACACCACTAGGCAACTCACACTGGGGGCCTACAAACATGAGACAGAATGTGAGTAAAACACACACCACATTGGCACACAACTTTAAACCAATTGTTTGTTCCCTCTGCTTGAGAATTCTGAAAAAGAATGCCACTCCAAGTACGTGAATCCAACAGCAGACAAAGATTTGGAAGAAAACTAATTCATTCTCATTTATTAGTTTAACTAGCTAGCAGTCTAACATTTCTAACATTTATATTAGCAGTTCTGAATAATAGCAGGGCTGAATAACATATTCTTAGCTAATGTTGATGAAATTCGGTGCCTTATTTGTAATTTTGTGGAACAACAAGGTACCAAAATGTGACCAAAATCTCAGAGTGGTGAAGCTGTTTTTGTTGCTCATTTTTCAGTAGTTTTCAAACATTCTGTGGAAAAAAATATATCCTCTCTCCCTTAAATTAAACTGCTTCTGTAACTGTGCCTTTAAGAATGATATTTGTAAATGACCTCTTTTCTGATTGGCTGCCCTGTTTTCTGCCTTGTACAAAAAACTGTCTGAAACAGTCCTGTTTAAAGTCTTATGGCCTGAGGATGGAAGCACCTCTTGAGCCTTACTGATTTTTTTTTTGCCATGATACTTAATTTGCCTGATTTCAGCAGCTCAGACAGAGTGGCATTGAGTCTCTTTGTCTTGTCTTGTTGATGCTGAGCATAGGGCTGCTGCTGCCTTCTTGTGAAGTCCATCACCAGCTCCCTGGTTTTGCTGACATTCAGTTGGAGGTAGTTCTCCTGACACCACGATGTCGGGTTCTTCATCTCCTCCATGTATGATCTCTCATCGCTGTTGGAGATGAGGCCCAGCACTACTGTGTCATCAGTTCCTGTATTGATGGTGCTTGTGACAACCACCAACTCTCACTACCTGTGGTGCGAGTGTGGAAGCTGGAAACCCAGCACACAGGCGGCTGTTCACTCCCAGGTCCCTCTGCTTGGGGAACGGTCTGGGGGGGGTGTCTATTGTATTATAAGATGAACTGTAGTCAATGAACAGCAATCTCACATAGTTCCAATGCTTTCTATCAATGACCGTCCTCGACTGATCTGTTGAGGCGGTAGGTGAACTGGAGTGGGTCTGTGGAGCTGGGGGTGGACGCTGTGATGAAGTCTTTAATGAATCCCTAAAAAACATTAATGATTCACAACGTCAGCACAACAGGCCGGTAATCATTCAGGCATGAGGGCTTATTGTTCTTTGCTACTGGGACAACCGTGGAAATTTTGCTCTGCAGTGGTGATGACATCACTGCGCTCCATTATCAGGCTGTAGCTGTCGCTAGTCCTACACAGGTCTGAAAGAGAAACTGGGTTGATATTGAAAAACCACAGAGTCAAAAATATCTTTATCCAGTGGGATTTCCAAAGTGTGTGGTGTCCTGTAATACTAAAAAAGTGTGGTTTTGTGTGTTTCCATGTGTTTTAGTTGCAGAGCTGGAAATTCGGACACGGGAGAAGCTGGAAGCAGCAAAGAAGAAAACAAGCTTGGAGATAACAGAGCTGAAGGAGAAGCTGAAAGCTTCAAGAGAAAACATCAACTTCCTGAAAGAGGAGATACGCAAACTGGAGGAAGAGGACCAGATTAAAGAACACTGAGAACACAGATACACTTACACACAAGGTGTGACTGGAGTACTTTGTACTGTGGACATAGACTTTTTTGTATCCTGGTTTAATAATCATACATTTGATGTGATGGCCATCTGTGGTCAGGAGTCCAAGAGAGCCCCCGTCTCTGGGTGGGTGGGATGGTACTCTTTCTCCCATCGCTCAGAGTGATGCTAGCCAAAACAGCTATGTTAGTGACGTTGAGTTGGTCGCATTTCAAGAAGGTGCAGTGGTGCCTCAGAAGTCTTGGGAAGCGTGGACTTAACCTTCACCCTCCCTGCTTTTTGTGACAGGAGAGACCTAGATAGTAGGTGACACCTACAATTGCTATATTTGGCCAAAATTTTGGGTAAAATCTCCCCCTTCGAAAAAATTAAAAGATAATGGGCTCTTATTAAATTCTGTGAACACACTTTTGAAAGATGTAACCCTGTGTTACAAATTCAAAACTCCAGATAGATTACTAGGGATGATGTGTTTAGCTGGTGAACACTGCTGTTGCAAATCACTGTTTCAGATTTCCCAAAAAAACAAATGTTTGAATATAATAAAATGCAAACCTGTTTTTTAGTTGTGTAAAATGTAATTGCCTTTTTTGTACTGTTTCAGTGATATTTTAGGTTCTGAATTTGCCGTATTAAAGTCTTTTTTACAGTTTTTTTCTTTTTTTGTTAATTTTTACTAAAAATCTGCATGAGTTTACTTTGAAGAGGACAAAATCTGCTGAGTTGACTTAAAATGATTAAATGATTTTAATATTTGAATGTTTACATTTTCAAAACCTACCATGGACTCCTCATTCCATATATGGAAATACTGCAAGAACATTAGGTTTTAAATTTATGGTTTATATCATGAAAACCAAATCCAATCAATACAACTGCCAATCAGAACACAGGTCTTTTACATGTATCAGACAAAAAGAGTCTGCTTACCAACAAAGAGTCTCATTAAATTCTGAGAAATGGAAAATTATAATGTAAAAATGTTTAATACATGACAAATTAAGAAAAATGTCAGCACTGAGGATTTTAATAGTTGCCACCCTAATCAAAATGAGAAGAATAAGTTGCATTTTACAACTTATGAGTAAATCTTTGTCACCACAAGAGGCTGATATAGAGCAACAAATGAGGGTCAGGAAATGGCAAAACCTCACAGGGGATACAATAACCCTCTACTACCTGTAGTTTTAAACAGTTATAATAATTAAACCTGTTTATTGCTGTAAATAAATGCTGAAAACATTGTACATGTATGTTTACAACCATGATATTCTTTTTATATACAATTATGAAAATAGTTGCAAGCTGGACAAAACACTACCTAAAGTAGTTTTTTATTCATCATGAGGTTAAAACAGGCAAGAAGTTCTTTTAGACAATATTAAAGAAACTTTATTTTGCTTTATACAGTGTATTTGTAGTCTGTATTCCAGTCTCTCTTAATATTTACCAAGTTTATGTTTAGATTCATGAATAACATAAAACATGTTTTTGTCTCTCCATAATAAAATGATCTGTAGTCATTCATCTGAGATGGTGTTCTTTAAAACGTCATTAAAAGGCTAAATAAGTAAGAAGTAGTAAGTAAGAGAGTTTTATTGTCATTACACTTTCATACAGTGAAATTCAGTAAAACATAACAGGGCAAAGGATACAAAACAAGGTGAAGGTAATGGGAAGAGCCACATGTAACAAAATAAATATCAGGAAATAAACTAGAATGAATAAATACATAATTGCAATGAAGTTCTCTCAAAAAGTTAATAACTAGTTTTTGACTGTTAGTAATCCATTTAAAAGCGTCTGCCAAAGGAATGTAATGTAATTGTAATTCAAATTTATGTAGATGGAACTGTTTTGATTGCAAATGTTTTTTTACGAACAACTTCAGGTTTTTGCTCCACATATTTATTTTTTAACCCACCCGTATTGGGGAATGCCCCGCCCCTACTTTGCTGTTATTGGCTGAGAGTTTATTCCTACCACAGACTCCACCTCAAGGCATCGGAAAAAAACCTACCAATCCCAGCGGAGAAGGGGCGGGGCGCGGGAGAAAACGGGTGTGGAAAAAAATAACATCCCGACCGAATCAGTGGAGGAGTATAACTTCAGTACGCGGTTTATTTTTTGAGATTTTTAACTCGTCAGCTCTGTCGACAAAGAGGTCGGAGCTCAGGTCGGATATGGTGCTCTTAAGAAGGGGTATATTATTTTAGAACCGCTGGGGAGGTGTTAGGATGGCCGGGCTGAAAGTTTTTTCTGCTGGTGGCTGGGCTGAGAGTGAGCAGAGAGGGTTTTTAACTCTCGGCTCCTGTTGATTTATCTCCGTTAAAACTTCGTGTTTTCGGACCGATCCGCCTCGCCACGTCTCTGTTGGGGAGCAGAATGTGCAGTAAGTATGCCTGAAGCCCTGATGTTGTGATAAGAAGGCTTATTCAGAGCTAGTTTGTTCGGTAATTAGCCCCGTAGCTAACTCTGGCTAAAGCTGTATTATATAAGTGAAGCCATCTGTGCGAAGTCTCAGCCGTTTACACTCAGTTTACACTCAGAGAGGGAAAACAGAAGGAGAAATACTCGGATTTAAAATGAACAGTTTGGATGTTCGTGTGTATTAAAGGAAATATGAGTGGAATGCAGTTAGTATTTCTGTTCTTTTTCAGTGTTGGGGGGAGTGTGTGTGTGAGAGAGAGAGACTGTGTGTGAGTGAGAGTGAAGGGGGTTAAAACTTTCCACGTTAAAATGCTTGCATTGATTTCTTCATCTAGAGAAGCATTAGGGCATCAAAACCCTTTGGGACTTGGATTTTCACTGGTTTTGCAAATTTTTACAATAAAACAATACTTGGCTAATGAAAAGAACATTTGAATGAAACTAGGTGAACAGTATTGAAACAGATTGTGTGCTAGATGTTGGCTTGTGACTTCTTTTTATGAAGTTTAGTACTTTTTATTGATTTCAAATTAGTACATCAGGCACTTTAGTACCTTTGCTCCCAGTCACTGGCCACTTTTTCAGAAACCCCCACCTTGTGTTCTCACTCACTGGGCACGTTTGTGGGTTCCACCCATCTTACAGGTCTTACAGGTCCATTCTGCAATAGTTCTTCAGCAAAGGCGGTGGTTACATACACTATATGGACTAAAATATTGGGACGTCTCACCATTATGTTCAAATACATTACATTACATTCATTTGGCAGATGCCTTTATCCAAAGTGACTTACAATATGAGAAAACACTTAAGTTCCAGGACAGTGTGAGAACCAAAGGAGAATTTGAAGTGCTATAAATTTTTATGTAAAAGTAATGCAAGAAGATGCATTAGTAGAGGATATGCTCTCTGAACAGATGAGTCTTCAGGAGGTTTTTTAAGCTTTAGCGTTTAGACATAGACTTTAATGTGGACTTGGTCCCCCTTTGCAGCTATACCAGCTTCTGCTCTTCTTGGAAGGCTTTCCACTAGATTTTGGTGTTTCTGTGGGAATTTGTGCCCATTCATTCTGTAGAGAATTTATGAGGTCAGGCACTGATGATTGGACGAGAAGGCCTGGCTCACAATCTGTGTTCCAGTTCATCCCAAAGGTGTTGAGGGGTTGAGGTCAGGACTTTGTGTGGGGCAGTCAAGTTCTTCCACACCAGACTTATCCAACCATGTCTTAATGGTCCATGCTGGAACAGAAAAGGGTCTTCCCCAAACTATGTCCATAAAGTTGGAAGGATGTCATTGTCCAAAAGAGGGGCCTAGCCCAAACCCTGGAAAACACATGTACCAATACTTTTGTCCATATAATGTATATGTAGAACTGTTACAGGTTATCAAATCAGTCGAATGCATAAATGGTTCTTTACATGGCTTCTTTATGATGGGATAAGACATGTTGTATAAAGTTCTAAAAACCTACACTCTTGGTAAAATTGCTCTATAAACCAATTCTCTTACTGTCTGTTTTTGGTGCTTTATACAACCCGTTTTACTACGTGTGGGTTAAAAACTACAGACTTGAGTTGATCTGGTGCTTCACAATTTGCGTCTCCCCTCCACCCTATTGAGCTGATGAACAGATAGCTATTTTTTAGATGGACAGGCGTTGCCAGCATGGTGGTGATACTGACACCGTAGTGGTGTGGTAGTGTGTGGCACGGATATGAGTCTGTCAGGACAAAGTGGTGTTGCTAGGATTTAACACATGAGTTACTGCTAGGTTGCGAGTGGTCCACCATCCAGCCAAGAGCAGCTCTGTACTGAGGTCAGAAACTGACCAGTGATGAAATGCTAGAGAATGACTAAAAAATTGTGCATCAAGATGAGCTACAATCTGAGTGTGAACTGGTGTGGAGGAGTCACTTGGGAGGGGGTTCTATTAAAGTGGTCAGAGTGTAAACATCTGCAGTATTTAGTTAGAGAGTTCTCTCAGACAAGTGGTTATCACTCATGACCTCATGGTCTAACGCACCTTACTCAGCTCAGTGTAAGCTTTGCAGCTTTGATGAGTTGAATCAGGTGTGTTGTGTGGGTGGGTGGGTGCCAGTATTTACCAGTATTTGTGGACTGTTATAAACAGATGGACTGAGGCAAAAACATACTGATCATCATAAGTTTGGGGACACCCATGTTTTCGAAATGTCTTTAATACAAACAACTGATTTCTTTGCCTTTTTCATCAACTCGACGTTTTAAAGGCTAGTCAGGTTTATTTAAAGGACAACGTATCGGACATGAGTGTATTTGCGACTGTGTCATCTTTTGGGATCCAGTCAAGTATGTTTTCTCCTCTTGCCATGATGTCAGCATTCACTGACTCTCGATTCTGTGTTTAAACCATGTTTCAGTTTGTGCCCTTAATATTTTGGAAATGAAAACTGTCACTGCAAATTAATTATTTACTACAAATTACAGCTCTTCATACTAAAGACATAAAGACAGCAACCAGCATAGTAACAGGTTGCTTAATTTATTTTTACTAGCTGCTCTCCCCCCCTTTATACTCCATAAAATTAAAGACCAGCAGAGAGGCCGTGCATTACAGTGATTTTTTTGTGTGAGAGTGCTTCTAACCACAACATGCAGCAGATAACATGCCATAAAATATACAATACTCTTTAAAAAAAAAAAAAAAAAAAAAAAAAAAAATCACCTACTTACAAATGAAGTTTGATTGGAGCATGCGTTTGTTGCCAAGAGACCTTCTGAACTCTGACAGGACTGTTGTTCTCAGTCGAGGTTAGGGCTGTGCGATTGTGATATAAATTGAACCATAGACGGTAGACAGTATATATTGCGGTATATAATTTGGTCTGTAAATTTAAATGTAACTGTTTTTGAAAGGGTAACATATGTCCATAGCAAAGGAACTTTCCTTAATATATTTTTTTTATTCCTGAACAAATATAGTCTACACAACCAAATCAGAACAATTTAGGATCAGCATTCTTTTGCATGGATATGGGAAAGGCTGCTTATCAAAATGCTGTGTGTGTGACGGTGTGTGTGTGTGACGGTGTGTGTGTGTGACGGTGTGTGTGTGTGTCATTGGGACGTAACGCCGTTCAACTCTAAGGACGAGCGTCCCAATACTTTTTTTTTTTTTCTCCCCTCCCTATTGTACAGGATATAACGTCTCGTCTCGATTTTGACACGTGATAAATATTCATCGATGACAATATTTAGTCATAATTTTCGTTGACGAAAGCAACACTATGTTGCACCACTCTTTTTAAGAAGCTGCTCCTCCGTGCGCTCTGTGCTCTCGTCCGTTTTTTCTAAAATTAATGCCTCGTGCTGCAAGTAGGCGTGGTTCCACGCAGGTGACGCGACTTGGTCATTTTCGCGAGGAGCGTGTATTTCTGCGGTAGGCCGGTATAATCAAAATCTCTCCCATTGGCCAAATTTATATCGCATACCGTTTATACCGCACAGTACTAGTCGCGGTAATGCGTCATGATCTGTAGCAAACAAATACATGTGTATGGAGATGTGTCAGGTTCTCAAGATTAAATCAGACGTAACTTGCAACATGTAGACATTTAAGCTTCTAACTTACTTGTTAATTTGTAAAACATTGGTTACCAACACTTGGTTACATGTGCTGTCAAAACTGAAATAAGCAAGCTGAAATAAGTGACCGGGTGAAGGAAAATGTATGCTTGCATTTATGTGTTCATTTGATGCTTTCAGGTAGTGAGAGGATCCCTTGAGCAATAAGAATACTACAGACCAAATACACCGTCAACATGGTCTAGGTTTGAAAAATCTTAAACATGTTCCTACACATCAGCGTTAAACTTGCTCTTGTAGAAATCTGTTACTAATGCAAGAACATAGTTGTAAAGTGTAAGCTTTGTTTGAGTGTGCTGTAGACAATGCCATGCAGATGTCTTTGTTCTGACACATGTACATATACATGACAGGCCAGAAGTTTGGTCCCACTCAAATGTTTTTAAAATAAATGATTCACTGCTTTTTCCAAATTTTCTTACAGGTAAACATTGGAGGTACTCAAACTATTGATTTTGAAGAACATACATCAAGTCTGTCTTTAGTGCTTTAACTATCACTTTGTGTTGGATCATGAAAAAAGAAAGGCATCACTCAGTTCTTCAAGATCATACAATTCCTTCTGGTTTACATATCATTGGACAAATTTTCTTTCCTCAGCAGGATAATGATCCCAAGCATTCTTTTGAAATTGTGCCAAAAGTAAATCCAGTCTAAAGAAAAGCAAAAAGTTTCACGCATTGTGTCTTGTCCTTCTCAGTCTCCAGATTTTTCTCTCATTGAGCTGCAGGGACGAGCTGGACAGACATGTTTGAAATGTGTGTCCAGCAAATGAGACAGAAGTATATGCCTGTTTAAAAGGTGCTGGGAGGGTTGGGACACAAGTTACCTCCAGAAATTGCTGGAAAGGATGCCATGAATCTTGTTGTTTTGAGAAAGCTCATACTTTAGCTGTCACATCCATTCAATTCCTTGGTAAACTGAAGTTTTATATTACATCAAGTTGTGATGCCCTCTGTAGCTTATCAGTTGTCATAAACAGATTTGAGCCAGTCAGGTTTTAGGTGTGGGCCTATTTGGAACTTTATACACTTTATTTTTTTTGTACACTGAATGCATGAAACATTAAATACTGTGTATCATGAAAACATCAGCTATTCAGTGACATATTATTGAAAGCTTTAATACAGAGATGAGCAAACAGCTGCTTTATATTAGAGCACTTTTACATGTATTTTTTTCCCCTGTATAATTAAAATAAGTAAAATTTCCTCCTTTTGTTAACTTCAGATTTCAAAAGAAAGTCCTCAAACTTTACAGGTCTTGAATGTGGGTCAGTATGATGCCATGCCACATCAAGGAAGAATATAATGGTATAACTTTATAAATTCTGTGTGTGTGTGTGTGTGTGTGTGTGTGTGTGTGTGTGTGTGTGTGTGTGTTTTTATGGAGTGAACTGTTAGACACACTGGTTGAGGCGTTGCTGTTTTCTGTTTGCTCAGTGAGTCAGATTTCCCTTTATGGCCTTTACTAGCCAACATTGTTACCAACATTTAGCATCAATTCTGACACAACGCACAAACACACTGAATTATAACTGAGGCTGAGGGGTGGTGAAGACTGCCCCACTGGCCAAAAACAGTTGCTTCATTTTACCGTATCTTACCTGTGTAGAGAATAAATGAATAAATGCTAAGTGGGTATGTTTCAGGGTTATTATCCGGTGCAAGTTTGAATGTGTATTTGCACTCTGTGGGTGTGTTTTATAGTTCTGTGTTGTGTCAAAGTTTGTTTGAAGCAGTAAGATCCAGATCCTTAATGAGCGTTACTAATACTGTAGTTTATTTTTTTGTCGTAGGTACTACTGGAACGGGGGTAGCTTTACATGGGCCGATGGGATCATTATTGGTAGTTTTTCTCCCAAGGACTGTATGTTCCCCTAGGTTATATTCATCATGCCTGAGTTGTCATGGCAGTGAACGACCATTGCCCATAGTTAATGCAGTGGATACGGCACCATGAGTGCTTTTTTGGCCAATTGAGTCTGTGCCAGCGTTTGGCCATGAGAGAGAGCACATGAGGACCGAAGCACAAAAGAGAGCAATACAAGCAAACGGCACTCTCAAGGAGGTACACAAAGCTGCACTTTAAAGTGGCAATATTTTAGTACTAGGAATGGGCAGTTTAACTTGTTTTAAAAGCCTCAATAGTTCCAACATGCAATATTTCAGTATTGTAACTCTCAACAAGAAAATATTTAATATTCCGCTTGTAGTCAATCAGCCGAGAAATGTTTGGTGTCTAAATGTTCCTTCCTTACCTCAGTTCTGGACGTACGAGGCGAATATTGCTAACTAAGTCAAGAGTCACCAATACTCAAAAGTGAAGTGTCCATTTGTCATATGTGAACACAGCACAGCATGCAGTGTGAACAATGTGAAATTCTTCCTCTGTATTTAACCCGTTCACCAAGTGAAGCAGCGAGCAGCCAGAACTCCGCACCGAGGGAGCAGTGTGGAAGGACGATATCTTGCTCAAGGGCTCCTCAGTGGTGCCACTAGCAATCCTGCGATTCAAACCCACAGCCTTCTGATTGCAGGGGCAATCTATAAGAATTTATCACTGTTTCTGTCAGCTTGCTAAACGGCATCCAGATCTGTTTTAAGGCAACACAAATTTGTGGATGTAGTTTAAAGCCTGGTTTCCACCTGGTCCCTTCATGTATCTCGAGAATCAGGATTATATTTAGATAAGGCCAAGCCACATAAAAATGTAAGTGTAAATGCACCCAAGAATATAAATCCTAACCGTTTTAGGAGATGGCCTGAAACTCATTTGAGCCACATTATTGCAGTGTAAATTCACCCGTTTCCCCAAAATGCATTCAACAAACAAGACCCTTCCCACCACTGAGACAGTGCCCCCACCGGCGGCTAATCAGAGAAAATGGTTGTCTTTTCAAACTAGACATGGTCAAATAGTCAATACAAGATGCCGTATTGGTCATTCTAGGCTATCACATGTTTTTTTTTTGTTTGTTTGTTTGTTTGTTTGTTTTTATTAAAAGGTGAAGAAGCCCCGTCATGTCAGTTTTGTAATATGGCTTTATCGGTGAAACATATTATACTTTGTTGTTCTGCTCCATTTTACTGCCAAAGTAGTCTGGAAGATGTCTTTAATAAGGTATCACCACATAATATTTTGGAATTTTTATCAAATATTAACTTAACTTTATTTAGATAATTTTTTTTATTTAATCCTTTACTTAATTACTTTGTTTTCGAATAATTAATATTGTTTGTTGTATCTTTTTTACCATGACATAACCATTGTTGTTGATATGGCATTAAACTTAAATTACTCCTTAATCCCTTTTGAATGAGACATAGGGTCGGTTTCCTGGACAGGGATTAAGCCTAGTCCTGGATTATGTTGTGCTGTGAATAGAGATTTTCCATTGAAGAGGAAAGGGTAGTCCAAGACTAGGCTAAATCCCTGTTTGGGAAACCGACCCATTAAATGCCAGTTTAGTTCATCTTCACCTTAACTCCTCATTTTTAACCACCTTGATACATTACACAGGTGGTTCATGATAGTGATGGGAACATACAGGGGTGCATTTAACTGCCTCCTCTCATAAGCATTGGCTGAGCCGTGCATAGTGGTATTCTTCTGAATTATAACAAAACTGAAGAGCAGCACCTGTGAGTGGTTGTTGCATAAGAACAGATTTGCATATTACTCACCACATAGTGACCGGATCTCAGTTCTGATGACTGGAAATACGTTTGAGTGCCAAGTGTAAACACAAGTAGCTAAAATCTCATGAGGATGCAGCCCAGATACTAGTAACATGAAATGGGTCTGAAATGGCTGCCTGTAATGGTGACGTTTTCATCACATCCACAAGTACTTTAATGAAGAACTGGTTGCTGATTGAAATGGTTAACGTCAAGCTTTGCTAACATTTTTTCAATAACAGTTTGTTTTTTGGACTGTTGAGTTCTAGTTTTTGTCAGCTGCAGTTCTGCACTAAAGAAGTAACAACTGGACACCAGAAATGCCTTTGCTGACCCTAGAACAGTTTAGGTAGATGATTATGACCAATGCTGTATGTGTTGTACAATTTATGGCTAAAGATTTCTTTCATGATTTTCAGTGGCCTGAAACTGCTTTATTTTGGCAATGTTTATCGAGTGTAAACTTGCCTTTAAAGTAAAGTGGCCACTTATAGTCACACGTGACCACACCACACAGTGTCAATGATGTGAAATTCTTTTTCTAAATACAATCCATTCACCAAGTGAAACAATGGGCTGCCACCAATGAGGGGGAGCAGTGTGTGGCGATGGTACCTTGCTTAAGGGTACCTCTGTGGTGCCACTTGCAATCCTTGGAATGCAAACCCACGACCTTGTGATCGCAGGGGCAAGTCCCTAAACACTAGGCCACCAGCTGCCCTGAATGATTTTACATGTCTTCACATGAATATGCTCATCAGACACCCAAAGAAACTCATCTGTGATTGGTCAAGATGCTCACAGCACTCGATAAAAATGCAGTTTGGTTAAAGAGCTCTTTAGTGTACAGTCATTTAAATACTGATGAACAAACTAAATATTGGCGTAGCCATAACACTCACAACTAACTTCAGCCTCATGGATGAGCAAAAAAAACCCCACAGCCCTGTTTAACTGCAGTGCTGCAGTCATGATTTAAACTGTGAAGAAAATGTTTAAATCAGAAATATTGCAAACCTTGAAGGCCTTTATTCAGGAGGGTCTTCATCAAGGTGCCATAGTGTTTCCGTATATTTGTTTTGTGCTTGTTAGCTCATTACAGCTTGTTCTTACTTACACTCAAAGCATCTGAGGTAGATTAGCTCTGCTTTACTTTTCTGAACCAGAATACACATTACCATGTTGAATGAATAGTTAAGTGAACACTCAAGACATGTTTGGTGTTTGAAGTTTATTTCCCTAGCTTGCACTGAAGCTACAAGACTAATGTAGCCAACAAGCAGTGGGGGCTTGGAACAAACCACAAAGCTAATTCATTACATTTTCTCCTCACAGTTGATTTTCAGTGCTTAAAATAAGAATGAATGCTGAGTTGTTAACATTACAAACCTGCTGAAACAAATATTTCACATAAGACCTACTGGCACTGTAAGTAGTATTCCTCAGAGAAGTGGCTTGGAGAAGGGGCTCAGGCGTTGGTTATCTAATAGTGGAGAGATCGCTGATCATAAATTAACCAATTTGATGTGCTTTCGAATTATAATTTATTTTTTTATCAGATTCCATTGGTTATGCAGTTAAGTAGCTTTCATAAACAGTTGGATAGTGAAGTTAGCTTCTTAGCAAACAGAAGCTCTGCTTCTCAAATGCTACAGCTCTTTCTCAATCTAGTAATTAGTAGGCAGACTGAATGATATGGTGGATATCAGTGCGCTGTGTTTGTCAGGATGAAGATTCTCCACAAGGGAAGTTGTTGGCACTGAATTTGATTTTGTATGTGTTAGTGAAAGAGAGGAAACCTACACCAGCAGTATCTCACTGTTCAGTATACTGTGAACAGGCTAACAGAATACTCAAGTAATGTTCATAGTTCACTTGACTTAAAACGGCATTCAAAACTAAGGTAGAAACAGCCCATGCAATGCATCCCAACTAAAAGTAGTCTATGATTATGACTATCTTCATCATTCACTTACACTTGAATTAGGGAAAACGATAATATAATATCAAAAGAATTGCTGAAATATATCACAAGGATTGCAAAAAATGTCATAACCCTTTTATTAGTACATGATAAATGTATCACAGTATCTATTTTTTCTGAGATAAATTAGTACAGACATGTGTTCAGCAGTTTGAGCTACACCCGTTCACACTAATGACTACTAATGGAGTAGGATTTTTTTCAGCTAGGACTGCTTTTTGCAAATTCTAGAGTTTGTGGCAGCCATTACACTTTCTCCAAAGTTTGTGGACCCTTGGTTTAGCGTATCAGATCGAAATCTTCTTAATTTGCAAGACTTGCCTTTAAATAGAATCAGATTAATTTTAACTGATTTGCTGCCAGCTCCAAAATTCAAAGATCTGTTAGTATAGCTAAAAACAGTATCTGCAGGGAGATTGATTTTATCAGGTGTAAATTTTCCGAGATTTCCAGAGATAATGGTATGGTATATAGCAGATAAGCTGAGAAAATCTGACTTTTTTTTTGTCATTAGACTGTTCTAGTAAGAGAGGTGGCGAAGATGTTAACTGTTAATATGGGTACATTTATGTGGCATTTATACTGTATATTACCAGAATTATGCCATATAATCTTGTTTGAATTTTCAGCAGACAGAAAAATGTGTAGTGAGTGGTGTAAGTGGTTGTGCGTTTGTGTGTGTGGGGGAGAAAGTGCATGTGATGGTGTTTTACGTGGGAGTGTGTACAGGTCATCCTCTCTCACTGGGTGTATTTTTCAGTGGAGGCGTTTTAATCTCAACTCTGAAGTCTGCATTCCTCTTCGCTCCAGTCTTGCGCACAGCGTTTATAAGACTGAAACATTCAGGGTCGCTCGTATTTAATTAAAAATGCTGAACATTACCGTGGATTACAAAAACAACCAAGTTGCCACATTTATGATTATTTTACATTTCTTATTTATTTTAAGCCCACTGTGTCAAATATGGGCTTTTTACATGGCAAGTGCAAAAAATTTTTTAATATGTTAGTCTGGTGTTAACAGGACTTTGTGTGGAATTTCTGGATTAATCACTTCCCAATGTCTAACGTGTTAACAATAAAAAGACCATACATTCTAATTATTTAGCTAACTTGGCCACAAACATTTTATGTTTTATAGGTGATGTAGTCTACCATACTGTTTAATCCAAAATACTCTAAAGTTCACCCCTCGTTTTACTCTGTTATCCAAACTGTTGGGATACTAGACATCTGATTCACAAGTACACTCCCCTTCACCAGAACAACTATTCTAAACCTCTGAAGGCTTGTCAGAAGTTCACATGCCTAAATACAGTTTCTGAGCGAGGACTGGAAAGCCAGGGCTAAAATGGGTGAATACTTTTGCTGCAAAACTGTCCTGAGGCTAGTGCTATAGTGCTATAGAGTGACTAATGCCATTGGATCAGAGCACTGCCAGTTGCTGTCTTTAATTTACACACCGATCAGCCGTAACATTAAAACCACTGACATGTGAGGTGAATAACATTTATTATCTTGTGGCAAGGGGTGACCTAAAACAGCAAGTTTTTGAAGCTGATGTGTTGGAATCAGGAAAAATTGACAAGCATAAGGGTCTGAGCAACCTTGACAAGGGCCAAGTTTTGATGGCTAGATGACTGTCAGCGTAACAGTCAAATATTAACCCAAGTGGTTTTAGTGAGTTGGAGCATTAAAACTGAATCTACTTGACAAGTGGTGCACCGCTGTGACTCACTGTCATGATAGCCACACTACCATGATAAGCTAACACACCCCTTTATACAATATTCGTCAGAACCTGAAGCCTAATGAAGACTAATCTGAAGACTAATCTGAATGAAAATGCCACTCTGTAATATTTGTAATTTGCTCCATGATTTGACTAGGTTTTTCCTAATGAATGAATTAATCTCCAGATCAAGTACGAAGGATCTGTGATGGTGACTCAGAGACCTAAATGCTGCACAAACCCTGATTGTTAGATAATAATAATTATGCATAACCTGTGCTACCTTACCTACTTTAAATGTAGTGCTGTATTGGATATGTGTTATTTAAACAGGTAATACATTTTACGTCTTAAGATTTTATATTCTGGTTTAGCCCATTAGAAAGCAAGCAGTGACATCAATAATACAGAGGACGTGCTATTTTTATTTCTATGCATTCATCTAGCTTATATGGTGTGAGGTTCAGATTAAAAAAGACTGATTAAGACTGATTGCCTGTGAAGAAATGGGAATTGGCCGTGATAATTCATGATTGGTGCATCCCTGCTTTTAAATATTATTTAATACTGACAAAAATATATCGCATAACATAGCATAAAAATAGCAAAAATAATAAAAAGAGGGTTCAGCTCTTCATCAGACATTTTCCTCAAACTCCTTGCCTTTTCATCTCCAAAATTTAACACTGAAAAGAGCTGCTGATTAAAAATCGGTAAAGCTAGCTACTCTGCTAACTGAAAAATCTAATTCTTGCCAGCTCTGCTACATAAAAAAAATAGCTAACGCTGGCTAATTTCAAATAGAAATATCTAGTACTAGCAAGTTCTTCTAATAAAAATGAGCTAATACAGGCCAACTCTGATAACTGATAAAGCTAATGCTAGCAAGCTCTGTTGACTGAAAATAGAATGTTTGCTAACTATAAATAGCAAACAGTAACTTTGTTTACTGTTCTTCTGGCTTGTGAATGGTTTCTTCCTCACATCTGAAGAGTAAAAGACACTTTTGCAGCTAATACCAAACTGAAGAACGGAACAGCACGATTATGTTAGCTGTAGTAACATTAACCAGTAGCTGATAGTGTTAAGTGCTAACCGTATAAAGACTGTCCTCAGTGCACTTCTGGCAGGCCTCTACAAACATTAAATGAATAGATTGTAGACTATTAATCCTTTTTCCTGTCAGATGAGCATGCGGTTGAGGTTCTGCCTGCTTTTCTTTTGGATTCTGCCCTGTTGCTTCCAGACCCTACTTGTTTGGCCGTCTGATGAGTTGATGTGAATATAAATCTTTGTTTTAATTAGTGGGTGTGACCTTTCTGTCCTCACTTGACCTCATTCATTGCTTGTTCATTGGAGACGAGCAGTCTGTCGTATATTCGGCATGAGCTGATGGTTTAAAGCAAGGCTTTAGTTCTGGGTTGGTTTCTCTAAACCAAAACCCCAACAGACTTAAATGTATGTGGCATTTACAGCCTCAGGACCTAAAGGAATACTTAATTTCAGAGTGTCTTGCATTCCTGCATTTGAAATGGTTTATGGCGGGATGCTGCTGTGAGCTGTGTAATGAACTAGGCAATTGTTAATTTGTGCATTGCAGATTCAGTATATAAATCTGTTAAGTGCAATGCATAAAATAAAAATATATACCATTATGTGTTACTCTTTTGCTCCTTTTTATAATTCCAAAACCATTTTTTCAGATATATGTAACTGATTCTATTTGATCAACTGAAAATTTTTAAGCAAATATAGTGCAGTACTAATTACACAACTGAAGCTAATAAACTCTCTTATGTTTACGCACAGTGAGAGTATTGAATGTTGTGAACATTTCATTGCTGTCATAACAGTGGGTGGAGTAAGAAAGTGATTGTAGATGAACCGTGTAAATTGGTGTACTGAATGAATGTATTCAATTAATTTTATTAAAATATACATATTGTGCTATTATGCAAGTACAATGAAATTTAGAAAGACATCTCCTTTGTTTAAAAAAAGAAAGAAAATCAAAATAAACAGTAAAAATATATAAATAAATGTAAACTTCAATAAACAGATGTAAACATTGGCCCTGAGGGAGTGATCATGTGTAGTGCAATGATAGTCCGGCGAGTTATGTAACTGCAAAAATAAGTGTAAATGTGCGTATAAGGGTAAAGTGACCATTTGTCTCGTGTGAACACACCACAGCACAGCGCACAGTGTGAACAATGTGAAATTCTTTCTCTGCATTTAACCCATTTGCCAAGTGATACAGTGGGCTGCTAGCAATGCAGCGCCGGGGAGCAGCGTGTGAGGACGGTACCTTGCTCAAGGGACCTCAGGTGGTGCCACTAGCAATACTGGGATGGGTGCAGACCTAGCATGACCATGGACATTAGTGTAGTTAACCATGGAAATCTAGTCCAGTGTAATAAAGAAAAAACAAGGTACTCTTCTGTCCAATAAAGTGACCATTTTCATTACCAACAGTGGGTAAGGCATAACCATAGAAATGGGCATAGACCTAGATTTTCAACAGAAATTGGTGTTGAAAACTTGCTTTGTTTTATTGTGAAAGCTGACGTATAGCAACCTCTGAAATGAATGAATTTAATGTATTCATGGACATGGATATAGTGTAACTGGATAAAGCAAAACCATTGAAATAGGTGACCATTGTAATGGATGTGGGAGGATGAAAATTTGAGTACAGCTTTATATTTGTAAGCATGAATGAAAAGTCTGGTTAAATGTGCAGAAGAGAGTAGAAGCCAGTTAGAACTGTGGAGATTAAAGAGTTTCAGTAAACTGTCAAAATCTGTGGGACTTTTCCAGGACGTGTGTGAGTGTGTGAGTGTGTGAGTGTGTGAGTGTGTGAGTGTGTGAGTGTGTGAGTGTGTGAGTGTGTGAGTGT
>JBBIGA010123148.1:2500-25357 GCA_037576975.1 Alestes dentex | reverse complement strand
ACATAGAGAGATACACACACACACACACACACACACACACACACACACACACACACACACACACACACACACACACATATTAATTGATTGGCTACAGTCTTGCTTTAACTACTGTGGGAAGGGGAATCTACACTTTAGGTTATCATCTGGGGTGGTGGTGGGTTCAGGATCACACACCCTCTGATGCCCCCTCTTCCTACTCTCCAACGTCATGGGCTCCCCCTGGGTTTATTATCACCATGGCCGGGGGGGATAGAGCAGCCAGGGGAACTAACTGACATCTCCAACTCAATCTTCAACCCTAAGCTCAGCTCTCCCCTCTCCCTTCCCAGTGAACCCCCACCAAAGCCACACTACTCAGAACTACTACTCAGAAGTATCTACTCACTGTCATATCCACAATACACAACATTTCATACAATTGAACATATACACATCCATCATACACACATATTACACCCCCCCCCGCGCCCCAGGTGGTGTGTTCCATGTCCATATGTCTCACATATATCGCACTTATCCCACATGAAATATATGTCTGTATCTATGCCTATGTCTTTGTAATGTTTGTGATGTCTGTATTCACAAGACATTTTAGACTAGATCCAAGCCTACAGTCTGAATTTAATTGATTGTCAGTCTCGTTATAGCCTGGTAAGATCTTATGGCCACCTGTGCTCCCCCTACCCACTTGCTTTCTTGGCAAACACATGGTTCATGTAAATTCTATATATATATATATATATACATATATTTTTTTTTTACATGATCTTTACTCACATTAAGCCATGCAGCTACTTAGGCTTACAGAAGCTCAAGACTGGCCAGTTAACAAAGTGAAGAAGCACCACCCCTTGATAGGGGAAGAAAAACATCTGTTCCTTTTCCTCTTCATCTCTCCAAAGCTTGTTCTGATCAAGTATGTACAGTTGTACCTGTTTGAGTACTTTGCTAACCTCATTTGGAGACTCGCATAGACCTCTTGACATGGCTCTTGAGAGCATCGCTCGTGCCCTTAGCCTGACTTCATTGTCCGTGTGTATCCACTGTGCTCTTCTCGTGTGTTTGAAGGGTCATTATGGTGTTGCGTAAGCTGGTTCGAGAGCCCAATCCTGGCCCTTTGATCCCACAGAAGAGCTTCCTTTCTTTGGCCTCTGTAAGCCAACCAGCCCTCCTTTACCTCCAGAGATCCAGTGCTGCTTTAAACGTACACTCTACGGACACATGTATTGGGACATAGACTTTAATGTGGAGTTGTTTCCCCTTTGTAGCTAATAACACCTCCCTCTCTTCTTGGAAGGCTTTCCACAAGATTTTGGAGTTTCTGTGAAAATTTGTGCCCATTCATTCTGTTGAGCATTTATGAGGTCAGGCCCTGATGTTGGACGAGAAGGCCTGGCTCACAATCTCCATTCCAGTTCATCCCAAAGGTGTTGGATGGGGTTGCCCTCAGTTCTTCCACACCAAACTCATGCAGCCATGTCTTTATGGAGCTTGCTTTGTGCACTGGGGCACAGTCATGCTGGAATAGAAAAGGTTCTTCCCCAAACTGTGTCCACAAAGTTGGAAGCATAGTGTTGTCCAAAATGTCTTGGCATGCTGAAGCATTAAGATTAAGCTGTTCACTGCTAGTAAGGGGCCACCTGAATTCAACAATTAAGAGGTGTGTCCCAATATGTGTGTTCTAAGTCAGGGGCCATAAGTCTTGAGTAAAGGGGCCATAAGAATGACTACAATACAAATAGGCTCAGTGAGGCAAATGCACGATATGGGCAACTCTGTATTTACACATGTAAAGCAAATTGTTTCTTTTAAGCCACCTGCAATATTGTGCAATATTCCTGGAATCTCCTTAGGTTTGTTTATGTGTACCTGTGTGTTTGAGACCTGTTAGTGGGCCAAGGGACGCTGACACGCTCTCCTTATGTAATATTTCAAGGAATTTACAAACAGCCGTGTAGTTGCCCATTTCATGCTGTAAATCTGGTTAGTTCTTCATCAACTCACAATCATTTGTATTTCCACCTCTAACTCCACAGCCAATTAAATGAGATAGCAGAGCAAGACATCACCCACAGCTACTATTCCTCAAAAGTCAAACAATCAGAAGCCACCCCTCCATCTTTGCTCCAGTCCTCTCTTTGATTATAACTCTATTTTTCTATTGCAGTGCATTTATTCTCCTCAAAGGCTGTGTGTAGTGACACCTTCATGCCATTAGTGAAGGGACTGTTTGTCCATGACGGAGAGTTTCTTTGTCGTTTATGAGCTTAACATGTGTTTTACTGTTTGCTGTAATGATTCATATATATATATACTTTTTGTTGTCTTCGTGTCTGAATAGGAAACTGACTGTCTGAAGTATTATACAACAATGGAGATGAATCTCCTAATTGTGCCACAATGGAAACCACATTTGTAATTTTTTTCCCCATATTTTATAAAGATGGTGTTAATCATAATATAGCTTATTTTATATGTAGAGCTGGCTACCAACAATGAATTAAAATGAGTCATCTCAACATCACGGGAAAAAAAAAATATTGAAAGTGGTCTTTGATGTATTTCGGAACAAAACCCTTCTTGCATTTTTCCTTTTTTTTTCTCAGAAATGGAACATAGCCATTTCCAAGTGTGGTGCCACCATGTCTTATTGTTTATGCAGTTGCATGCAATGGAGGTCTTTACCACCACATGAGACACAGGGCCCTGATGATTAGGGAGACCCCCATTTGACCACAAGCGTTTGAATGAATAAATGAATAAAGTATATGAACACATTTTCTCTTTTTTGTTGACACTGAAGCGACACGGTAACACCTTAGCTGTCTAATTAGGACTTGAAATGCAACCTTGAAATGTTCATATTCCAGGGGTATCTCTGATTGGTCCCCTCAGACGTAACAATTCTCTTTAGGCCAAGAAAATGTCCAACGGTTCACGGTGAGCGGGGACCCTGCCCTATCTTTTTTTTGGTTATGAGAATAGTTAGCATTCATCTGACAGGCTGGCAGCTCATATATGAGAGAAGAGTGAGAGAGTGAAGTAATGAATAAATAAGTGCCTTTTCATGAGGTTATTTTGTGGTTACGCTTTTTGATCGCTGCACCTCCTGAGCTTTAGAAAGTATATTGTTAACAATTTGTTTGAAGTTACTGGTGCATTTACTAAATGACCCTCGACTGAGACTCTCAATAAGCCAGAGCTGGAAACGAAACATTGATGTAGCAGAATGTGTCCACTCCATGTGTTTATTTTTCTCCTCTTAAAACTCTCTTCACTCTAACTACCATCACTGACAGCCACTAATTCCAGACCACCTACACACAAACTAAAACAGAAATAAAAAAAAAGGGTTCTTTGAGTGATGTTAAAAAAACAAAAAAAACCAAATCCTTTCTTAATGAACCTTGTCTGGAAAAGGAATCTGAAGAACAGTGTAAAGAAAGTTTTTACACGTTTTTTTTTTTTTGCTTCTTTAGCTAAGGACCAAAACTATTAGTGTAACATTGTTAACAAACACAGGACTTTATATAGTCATCCAGTTCTCCTGTAAATACATTCTCAAAACCTGTCCCAACTGCATTCAGCGTGGCACAGACTTGCCACTGTGGTTTAGGACACAGTGTGACTTACTGTGGGCTATAAAAATGAACAGAACTTCTCACCGTATAGCTGAACGCTGCTGGCAGGCACTGTAGACAACGGGGTCTGTTTTCACAAACCGCCTCAGGAGAAGTGGTGTTCATCTAGAATCAGTCTTTGTGACGATGACCGTCATAAATATGGAGGAATCTGATCCAAGTTCCAAGATTGCTTTTTGGATACCAGCTGTGGTGTTGCCTGAGATGGCTGTCCATAACTGTGAAGTATTGTTCACTTTTAGAGCTCACATACTATGTCCTACTGGGTCCTAAACCACACCTAAAATGTGCGCCACCTAAATGAAAAGCTGGAAGCAGTTTGAGCAGGTTGAGAAATATTCTGGTGAGGTATTTTAATGAAATTGGGTGAATGTTCTGTGGAAAACTGCATCAGTATTTTTTTTGCTGAACCATTTCTTGAAAAGTTCTAAGACCCTTCACATAATGTATAATGTAACCGATTTAATGGTTTATTCATTGCACAGTTATTAGGGAGCCAAAATAGTTCTTCTACAGCATTTTCTGTTACTTTTATTTTTAAGAGTGTACTGAATGCTACTCGAGGGCTTTAGAAATACTTTGGGCTATTTATAATTAGATCATCGTAATACTTTATGTGCCTCATCATGTTTCTCATTGCTTTTGGTGCTCATTTATGCTCTGTTATGGTAGTTCTTGTCAAATGTGCCTCAGACTTGATTCTGTTCAGCTGAATGTTAAAAGGTTTCATTTTTATTTATTTATTTATTTATTTATTTATTTATTTATTTATTTTTAATGTCTGAAACATTTGAATGTTTACCAGTGGCAAACCGACATACTTAAAAGAAACGGTGCATGTTTTCCTTGTTTGCCCATTCAAGTTTGCCACAAGTCTTAAACGAGCATTTGTACAACGTGTGTGTGTGTGTGTGTGTGTGTGTGTGTGTACTTGTGTGTGTGCACCCATCCGTGAACATGGAAGATGCCAAAGTGCATAGGTATTTGACTCTCACACATAAAGATCCTTCGCTACTGGCTGATTTGCCAGGCCATAGTGTGAGAGAGAGAAAGAGAGAGAGAGAGAGAGAGACAGAGAGAGAAATTAGAAGAGAGTGAGAGCAGGAAACAGAGAGAGCAAAGAAAGGAGGAGACGGCGGCGGCAGTCACAGCACGAGAGTGATTGAGAGGGAAGAAAAGAGAGGGAGGGTGAGGCAGAATGACAAACAAGCTGGAGGAGAGTAGGGGAGGGAAAAAAAAAAGTCAAAGTCACGCACATTCATCTATCGATCCAGGGAGGGACATATGGAAAGCTGGGGAGGGTGAAAAATGGCACAAAGTGACACAGAGATGGAGAGAAATGGAAGAATGTGGCGCTGGAGCTGACACAGTGGCTTGGGGCCTGCTAATGCAGCTTAGTGGCCATATGTAATTAAGCGAGAGAGGCTGGCGTGAGTGCGCGTCAGGGCTGAATGAAGAGTGAAGGCAGAGGCATAGGAGCTGAATTAGGACTGGGCATGCAGCTGGGGGAAAATGAATGGAAGGGGGAAGCTGTCTGGTGGTCGAGAGAGAGAGAGAGAGAGAGAGAGAGAGAGAGAGAGAGAAGGCAGATTTACAGAAAAACTCTCTGCTTCATTAACACTGTCAAAGCGCTAAAGTGGTCGGATTTGTGACACACATCTCCCTCCCACGCACTTTTCCTCTCTGTCTTTCTCTGCTTATCCTTGCTCTTCTCCAGCATCTTCTCTCTCATCCCTGCTTTTTGCGGCCCCCTCCGTCTGGCCATGAGGCTGTTTACTCATGAAATTAATATTAAACAAAGCGCTTCCCTCCGTTTCTCCACAGGACAGATTAAGGGGGATTAGCAATGTAAATCTCTTAATGAATCAGATACTCAAGTAACAAAGTTTCCCAACTTTCCTGTCTTAGTTTTCTGCCTGAGAGACTTACAGCTCCTTCTCCCCTAACTGAAAATAAGACGTTTTACATCAAGCCATGGACAGGGTAACGCCAGCAGCGTCAATACTCTTTTAGGGGAGAAAAAGATTAAACTGTTGTATTTGTAGCCTTTTTGGGATGGAAGGTGGTTCGTGAATCCTGGTTATGTAAGGCGCTCTTCCTACACTTACTTAAAAATAAAGGCGCCAAAAAGAGCCCTTTGAAGCAATGCCACAGAGGAACCAGGTTTGGTTTCTTAAAGACCCTTTTATGAGATGAATCTTTAAAGAACCATTTCCATAAAGGAGATATGTCAGCATGAAGAACTGTTTGAAGTTTGATAGATTGATAAAGCTTCTATACTGATTAAAGGAGCCGTACCTCTAAACCAAGAACAATTTAGGAACCTGTGGTCTCTTTGTTGTAAAAATATCAGAAGGTCATTTTGTTCATTTTAGATGTTTTTACTTAATAATGTTTTAGAGGTATTGTCTGGCTCTTTTCAGGACCTAATGTGGATAGTTCTGCTTGTTTTAAGAAAGAATGCATAGAGTCAAATCGGCCAATAGCAAAAATTCACTAGATAAAATAATATAAGTTAAACATAATATGCTCACAACAGTCTAAAATGAGCAATTAGATTTATTATGTTGGCCGGATGTGAGAGGATTTTACTTGGTGGATATCATTAACACGTCTTAACTGCAAGAAACAAAACCTAAGCAAGTGAAATTATCTTCAAGACAGCATTTTTTTTCTCTAATGAATTTTTTTAAAGCACTGTTAATGTGAGATTATTAATTAGCTTCTCAATTTTGCCTTAATTAAGCTGTAACGTTGCATTAGAACTACTGAAAACGCTCATCCGGTGATTTTCTTCTCTCTCTCCAGGACAAATGACATAGGATGAACACTGCTGGTCAGCTCTGCCTGTCTGTGCTGTCATCCCTTCTTGCGCTGGCCTGGGCTGTGGAGCCGCTGGGCCAGGGCGCCCCCTGCTCCTCTCTGGTGGCGGGGGTCCTGTACGGCTCCTTCTCGCTCAGGGACCTCTTCCCCAGCCCCCTGGCCCTGGCCTCTGGCTGCTCCTGGACTGTGGAGAACCCCGACCCCACCAAGTACTCCCTCTACTTCCGCTTTAATCGCCACGCCGGGGTGTGCCTGGCCTTTTCTCCACTTGTCCTTCCTCTGGACCACTACCTGGCCAACCAAACCTGCGGCCCACCCCAGCAGCCCCTCGACCCGGAGGCTGTGGAGCTGTGTCTGGTCCCTGGCCCTCACACCTTCCTGCAGTTTGATAAGAACTTTGTGCAGCTGTGCCTCAGCGCTCACTCGGGCCGAGATTCTGAAGAAGGTGAGGAGAAGTCAGCAGAAGCGAAGTTGTCCGCTGAGACTTTGGACTTCAGGCTAGTGGAAGTGTTGCTGATCAACAATGAGAATTCCAGCCAGTTCACCTGTGGAGTGCTGTGCCGCTGGTTTGAGGAATGCCTGCGTTCCGGCTGGGGCGCCGCCCGGGACAGCGTGGGTTGCAGCATCACCCAGACGGGCTGTGTGTGTCCCAACGCTGGCCCACCTGTACCACTCTTACCCGCCACTCCTCACAACCGCTCTCTGGACCCCAGCTCCAGCGTGCTGCTGCCTCCACCGGACGACTGCTGTGTTACCCAGCTGCATTCCAAGAATGCCATCGCAATAGCACCCAGGGACGTGCGACAAGGTAAGACAAGTCATCTCCAGTTTGCAGTAGGTTTCTGTTGTGGCTCCTACTTGCGATATTTGTAGGACAAGTCCTCATGGTTCTGGTACTGGCAGCAAAGGCTTTTTTACTCAGTCTGGTATTTCCAGATAAGGCTTGACTTTGGAGCATCATTAGGGATGAACCCATATAAGAATTGTGTGCTGATGCTGATATCTGATTTAACTGCTGATGCCAATATTTAAACATTTATAAAATGTCGAAATTGGTGCAATTATCAAATTGCATTACAGAGAAATGCAGAATGGCTACTAATACAGTAAAATGCAGGCATTTTACCACTGTAGCTTAACTTCATCTAAATAGTCCACTCTCTGGTGTGGCAGAGCAAATGAGGCTTTTTGTTCTGATGGCCTTCTGTGGTCTTAGTGAAGTTAGATCACAAGCAGTTTTAGTCACAGCTTGATACCAACTTATTTTTTTGGTCTTACATATCACTAATCTGTAATTACCAAGGCAAATGGGATTTAAAAGGAGCTTTAACAAAAACGGTCTTGGTCAAATGGTATTTGTAAAGTGTTAATCAGAGGTTGAGCATTTGATGTATTTATTGGGGGGGGCGTTGGTTCTGGCTGCACTTTCTGGCTTCACTCTTACCACTGTTACCACCACGGCTTGATTTTTTTCATTGTGTACATAAGCACAGAGAGAAGAGTTTCTGATTGCTTGTGCCAGAACTGATGAAATGTGTCTGTGGCTTGTGTTCATTTTTTTGGCGTTTTTGCTGTGAATAAGGTTGTGCTCAGCTTTAGGCAGCATGCCGGAATGGGGCTTTAAGCAGTGTGGTCCAAGTCTGACATGAGAGAGGAGGACCGCAGAGACTTTGGACCATGTCAACTGATGTTTCCTGCTGAAAATCAGATGTTTAAATCAGATATTCAAATCCTGCCCTTAATCAGGTCAGCCCCATTCCAGTGTGTCTAATCTGGCCGTCTCCATGCCGACAGCCAGGTTATCGGCCAACACAGGCGATCCACAACATTGATAACCTTATAATCAAGTTCGCACACACACATGCATACGGACAGTTTAGTTTTCAGACAGCTTGGCTTGGCCCGCTGCAGTGTTTCTGCGGTGGTGGGCGTGTGGGGTGTGAAGAGTGGTGGTGCCAGAGTTGATGTCACTGAGCTGCGGCCATCCCCTCTCCTCACAAAGGCTACGCATGAAAAGGCCAAAAACCCACAACTGATGCGAGCCAGCATCGAAGTTTGATGAATTTAGCATTTGGGAAATGGTCTGGAATTATTTTGGAGAGTGCTTTTGGGCAATATATCGGATTTGTCTTCTATTTTTTCCTCTTTTTTTCCCTAATTAGGCCTCAGCGGAATATCTGGTGAAGCCAGCCAGGCTGCTCAGTAATTTCTAATCATTTAAATATAAATCACTGCCATAAATATGGCAACTGAATACAGAGCGCACAAACCCAAACCAAGGTCTCTTAGCCTTTTAATGTTGGAGGAGCAAAGCTGTTTTGGCTACGGCAGCAATGGGAGTAGGTTTTGGTTTATAAAATCTTTGGAATCTTTCACACTCTGAAATGTTTATCCACTTGCAGTGATCTGTAAACTAACCCTAAAACCCTAAAACCCTAAAAATTCTGTTGCCACCGTCCTACACTCTAGCATTGGATCTAGTCATGGGAATGGGCTTCAGAGGCTTAATTTGGATAATTAGTTAACAGGTTTTTTTAGGCCCAAACAGCTCGAGCTTGCTGCTTGTTGGAACAGTCGTCTCTTGATCAGGAGTTCTCACACTGAAAAGCAGTGACAAGCCACTGAGCCACGCGCACAAATCCCAGGTGTGCATTCCTTTGAGAGTGTGTTGACAGAAGAGGATAAAATCCACAAACCGCAGACTCGTGTTCCAACCTCTGAATGGAGGAAAATAAATAAATAAACCGTTACCCCTGTTTTGTGGAGCGAGCGAGCCCGACCCGGTGCTTCTGTTTACCTTCTGTTGTTCAAAGGCAGCTGAGGCACGCCACGCCACAACTTTGATTTCATCCCAGAGTCAATGAGGGTAATTGGCAAGTGGGTGATGTTGATGTTGGTACGGAACCATCGGCTTGTAAGCAGAAGCAGCAAGATCTCCTTATGGCTTTATTCCAAGCTTGTGAGTCAGCGATTATATTAATCACTCTTTGATGCCATTCAAGACTCCTCTGTAGAGCATCCCATCTTGTCCTGCATATTCTACCTGGATCTGTCTTTGTTTGTTTCAGAAGAGTGTGTGTGTGTGTATATATGTGTATATGTGTGTGCGTGTGTGTGTGTGTGTGTGTGTGTGTGTGTGTGTATATATAGGTAAAACATGCAAGACAAGATGGGATGCTTTATAGAGAATCTTGGAAAAATAAAACATGGATAAGGGCAGTTTCAGTACAAAATGCTGGATCTGATATCAGACAAAAATATCCATTGCTGTAACACATATAGCCACATACAAAACACATGAAAGCAATTTCACATTGCCAACGATGTATTTCTTTCTGCTGGGTAGTAAGAATGTTTGAATAGTGGCTTTCTTTAAGATGCTCTTCTTATGTGAAGTACTTTAATTAAAATCCAGCTCCAAGCACCTACAATAAGCCAAAGGTGACAGTGACAAGAAAAGAATCTCTCAGAGCGAGAGAAGAAACCTGGAGAGGAAGACTCAAAAGGAGAACTCATTCTATTCTGATCAACACTGGATAGCAAAAATATTAACACAACAAGAACAATATGAATAAGGAATGAGGAACTGACTAATGAATAAACAGCAGTGAATGATGAACATATAATAGAGAATAATGAATAAGGAGGAAAGGGAAGACTGAACGGTTTTCTTTCTGGAACAGTCTCTGGCTGTTTAACTCACAGTCAACTAAATATCTAATTACTGGAATTGAACATCAAGCTAATTAGTAATAGATTATGTTAAATCTATCCCTAAAACTAAACATATACCCAACTCCAACTTTAACTTCAAGCCAAATCTTAAGCCTAAACCGTAATGCTGCTGATGACCAACTTAGCTTCTCCAGCTTGATAAATTCTCTGTCTAATTTGTAGGGGGCACTCAAAAGTGTGACCAAAGGGAGTGGCAGAAAATGTGGCTTCCATTAATATTTTAATATTGCCCATTTTAGTTTATTCAAACACTGAACATTATAAAAAGTGTGCAATGTGTGAAACCCTATATAGTGTTCATGTCTAACACTGCAAGCTAATGTGTTAGTCCCAAGGTAAGACACTACCCAAGACAAAATGTTTGATAGAACACAATGCGCCATGATACAATTCAAGATGGAACAAAAGTTGTGTTGGTAAATCCTCACTGTGTGTAGTCCCTTTTGGCAGAATTTTGAGGGAAGCAGAACAGAACAAAATCCAATAAGATTCCTAGGTGAAACAAGCCCCGTCAGAGGGTGGTACCCATCATGCCACTGAGGTAATGCTCTTAAACCTATGTCTTCAGTATCTTTAGTCGTGAAACATAATGGTATCTATATTCCACTGTAGTTACATATTTTCAGTTTCACTGCTTTTATACACCTCGTGTTGGCTTCAGACTTTTTATTTTTCCTGAGAAAAGCTCATTTTAGATACACAATTAGACCCTGTGACCCTTCTTGTACCTTTTGAAGATACATTTACATTGTTTGTACCATGATGAACAGCAATGTACCTGTACAAAAGCTATTTTTCTTAACAGTGCACCAATACTCGAGAAGCAGGGGTTCATTAACTTTATTAATGCAGATTTCAAAGCAATTCAGCTCCGATGCAAATATCATCCATTACAATTATACCGTGATGTGTTTGGAAAGTATGTTAATATTCAGAATACTTTGTGTAGACAATGAGGATTAGTCCTTGTGGATTGATTATGAAGGTTCGCGTATGCAGATATCTTCTCCCACGGTTTGATTTGAATGTCATGTCTAGTTATATATCAAAGTGATCTGACCTTGAGATCGTCTTCTGTTAAGTCACTTGCTTCCCTTGTAATTATCAAAAGCCTGGAAAAAAAATTATTTCTTTCTCATTGTCATGAATGCGCTCATGCCATTTGCAGCTAAAATGACATTTTGAAATGGAAATTGGATCCTGGTTCAAGTCCAAGGTAGTTGTCTAACTGTAAAAGTAGATCCATTTTGTTCGACTCACTGACTCGGAGTATACAATGAAAGCCCATTTGACAGGCTCAGGAAAGTGTGCACCTGGTATCATTTCTCACATTCGTCCCTCTTTTGTCTTTAAAGATTCTAATGGCTGCGGTAGGTCTTCTCCCAGACAGAGCGTTCTCTTCTCCACAGAGCCCTAATTAATTTGCCCGCTCATATTACTTCAAAATGGCTGACACCTTGACTGCGGATCAGTTTGAGAGAGCCTGTGGCAAAGACAGTGCCATGCAATTACAGGCACAGAAAGACAGGTTTGATGTACTTCTAAGTGCACCCTTACACTTACACGCCTTCTATCTCACTCTCAATTTGGACTGTACTTCTGCAATCAATAGATCCTGGGCCTCTCTGAATAATAAATACGGTCTTGGTTCTGTGTTTGTGCCAAGACTGCCTTTCAGTTTTCGTTAGTGCTTTGGTTTCCCCGCTTTAATGCCAGTTTGTTTGGTTTAACCCAGTACATACCCTGAGGATAGTAGTAATCTAATCTAGATTAAAAATAAGCATTGATGGCCATCTCCAGATCATCAGGTAAAGTGAGAAATAACCGGAATTTTGAGATGTTACGCAACTGATAAAAAAAACCCCAAAACAAACATGATTTCACCACTTTAGTGATTTGTTTTTTGAATGAAAGGTTACTGTCAAACATTGTACACCGGTCTCTGGCAGCAGGTTTAATATTTGCAGACCGGGATCCAAGATCCTTACATAAAATGGGGCTGGATTACAGTGGACTAGAGATAATTATTTCTGATTAATTTTCACTGAGCTGCAAAAGGTTTTGGGAAATCCAGCATTTTATTTCTGCCAGACAAGATAAAAAAAGATTGCCTTCTTCACTGTTTTAATGGGGTATAGATTTGTGTGTAATCTGCTTGACAATGGCACTGGATTTTGTGTTTATTTGTGAAATGTCCTAGTGGAAATATATATACTCAATAAGGAGCCAAGGACAGAGCCTTGGGGAACACCACAGGATAGAGGGGTCACAGAAGAGGTAGCATTTCCCATGACTACTGAGACAGTTCAGTTTGGAAAAAAATATGATTTAAACCAGTCTAGAAAAGAATCCCTGCTGTCAACCCACTTTTCAAGGATCCAGTAGGACAGTGGTCCACAGTGCAAAATGCAGAGCTCAAATCATCAAGAATTAAAATTGAACAATCACCAGTATCAGCAGTGGCCAAAAAGTCATTTGTCACTTTAATGAGAGGAAATGAGTGGTTAATTACAGAGGGCAATTAATTTTAATTTATTAAAATTAGTAATTAATTATTACAAATTCACTGGTTTTGAATAGAATCATGTTGTTATGACAGTTTGTTATAACAAAATGTTGGATGGAAGGACCTGGTGTATTTTACTCATTTTTAACAAACAGACATTCAATCTTTCAGAATTTGATAAAGTCCGTCTTTTTTCCTTTTCGGTGTAGTTTGCCTGCCTTTTCTTTCTTGTATTTTAATCAGGTTGTTTTTAGTTGTTGCTATGTGTAGATGTAGTTGGGAATGAATGGCCTCATGAAATCTGCCAGCAGCGATTGTACTGGGAACATGAGAGGAAACAGATGTAGCTGTCTTGGGAGAAATAGGGTGGGAATATGGGGTTGAAAATAATGACTTTGTGGTCAGACACACCTAAGCTAGTCTCACAGAGATCATCACTATCAATAGTGAAGAGATGCTTCATTCAGTGCCACAGAGTCTCTTGAGCTTAAGCAAGTCTCAGTAAGCATGCATAGATCTAACTACTCTATGAAATCCCTGCAGAAAAATGACTTATTAGCCAGTGATCTGACATTTAACAACCTAAATACTATTGAGATTGGCGAAGGACATAGAACCGGATACACCAAGGGGGCATAAGGAGAGGCAGCGTGGTTGACAGGGACCAGATAATTTACATTCACTGTCAAGTTTGAGAGGTTGGCAGCATACAGGGACTACATGTTGCTTTTTCGTTTTTACCACAAGTGAAAACAAGAATGGGTGCCAGCTCTGACACAAAGTCTCTTAGTGGTGGTAGTGGTCCAGTTATATGAGTGTTTGAGAGCATTGTGTGCAGAGTCGAGGTGATAGGTTTTATAAAATCAGCAGGGCTAGGATGGGTAGTCAAAGTGGTTGGGGTGTAGTCCATCATGCGCAGACCTCCTTAGAAAAGATTAAAGTTTTTTTTCCAAAATAAAATTTTTATCCATGAAATTCAAGAGAATGGATGACTGAATTTTTTTTATGGAAGTTGTTAGGCTTCCTGAAATCACAATGCTTCTCAAGTTTTAAAATATTCCTTTAAAATTTTTGACTCATGTAGAGAAATGTTGTTACTGCTGATGTGTGCCACCACAGTACATCTCCTTAGCATGTTTTCTCAGGCTGGAGTCTGTGTTGAGCTCCAGGAAACATGGGCTTCATGCAGTGGGTTGCTGCAGTGGTTCTGTGGGATCACTATTGTGGAAGCAAGCAGTGGTGGAGGGGTGGGTGTGGCAGAGAGATGGCAGTCGGTGGGTTAAGTCCTGTAAAACGTTTTCCAAGCCTCAGTTGGTAGGGGGAGGGGGATATTTACGGTCTTCCCTGCCTGCCTTAATCACCCAACCATTTCCGCTGATGTTCCATCAGGCCTGGTGTGGAGAAAGACCCCACTGAGCGTCCCATAGCTGAAGCTGCCATGTTGCTGGTTGGTGGTGGAAAGTGCTCTGTGGCCAGTGTTTCAACACATGGCTCATGTACCAGCTGAGCTGATGTAAGGAGTGCTGAGTTTTGTCCTCTTATACCAGCGGATCTGATTAAAACCGTGGAGATATAACTGTCCTTTAAAATAGTGTTCAGTTTTAAAGTCTCTTTTTAAACAGCATTTTGCTCATCAGCTTCTCCTGAAAATCTTTTAACACATTAGGTGCATATAAGATTTTCTACCATGCTAATGATTAAAAACACGTTCTCTTGCTTTTGGCCATAGTTGGACCCTCCATTTCCTGATTCCTGACACTGTACTGACAGATCAGGGAACAGGAAATGGAGGGTCTAACTACATCTGGCCCTCAGTGGTTGGTTAGACACATATTTGCATACTTCTGAAATATCAATAAAGCAAAGGTCAGTGGAGCGATAATGGAACACTCACTGGCACTGCATTAGAAACCCCTACCCTGTACGCCTTGTAAACTTAGAGACTGGAGCTCATCTGTTGATGAACAATCCATCATTGATGGATTTTGATGGCCATTCATTCATGGTCAGTTTCATGGAGAGCTGCTTTTGGTTGGATAATTTTGGGTGGACTACTCTCAAGCTAATGGTGACACTGATGTGTGTAAAAATCCCCAGTTTTCTGATACACTAAAACCAGTTCCACACACCGTACTGCTGTGTTGAAAAATAATATCTGGTCAACTGTGGTTCAGAAATTGACCATGGATGAATGGAGTAGATGGGCGCTGATGAACTGTACAGCACCAGATGGGCTACAGTCTGTAATTGCACATCTACTTTGTGGAATTAAAAAGTAGGTGGATCTCATAAAGCGGCCAGTATAGACTTGAGGTTTCTAATAAAGTGGCCAGTGAGTGTATAATGTATAGCCGTAGTGTACGTTTGTGCTGTTTAGCAGATGCAGAGGTGCAGTGATTCTAGTAGTGTCGCTGTCAGCGCGTTATGAGCGAGGGATGTGTCATTGTGATGGATGGAGCATCCCTCTCAGTTCTGGTTCCGCTACTCTAAGAAGCACGAGGGTGGAGGAAGGAGGGGGACAGCTCTCTGAACCGAGTCCACAGTCGGTCCACAGTCTCTGCCTTCCTCTCCACACCTCGCTCCCCCTACGGCGGGAGAACTGGCGGGTTAGGAGCGGGGTCACAGTTGCTGTCTCTTATGTGTGGCAGTGAGGCTCTGTTAAGCTAAGCTTGGCTAACTCATTCTGTCCTCTCTCTTTTCCATTTGCAGCAAGACTTTTTGAGGCGTGTCATATGCCACTCGGTTTCATGACCACCAAGGCCCATTGGAGCACATGATTTGTGACTGTGCACTGTGCCATTAGCTTCTCACGGCAGACTTTTGAACGGCGCATATGCACACTGCCTAAAAAAAATATTGCACTTTTCCTTTAGAATTTTTCAGAGTATAATTAGATTTTTACTGTTATTTTTCACTTAAGTGGGAAAAAAAAGGCAGTTTTATGTGCTAATATGCTGTGTGTATTTTGTATGAACGTCATTTTGTACTGTTTTTTTTTATTCTGTTTGCTGTGTGGCTTCTTGGCTGGTGTGTGGTAGCCATAAAAACCCAATTAAAAAATAACATCAGCTTCAGCTAAATATGCGCCCCTTATCCACACCTGCACCCTCTTGATATTTGTATTTTGTTTCACTTTGCCATTTTTGTTAATAGCCGGTGCCTACTTGCTTTTTGTGGTTGAGATTTTGGTATAATATGCTTCTTTCATAGGATTGCTATCTTGAAATCCAAAATGCAAGGCTGAGGTGGGAAATTTCTTAATTTCTTAAAGGGTTTGGGGGGCTTTATTTATTTATTAAAAAAAAAAAAAAACAGCACACAGTGTGAACATCTTTCTGCATTAAACACATTCACCAAGTGAAGCAGGGGGCTGCCACCAACAAGGTGCCCGGGGAGGAGTGTGTGGGGACGGTACCTTGCTCAAGGGGACCTCAGTGATGACACTAGCAGTGCAGGAAATCGAACCCACAACCTTCAGATTGCAGGGGCAACACCCTAACCACTAGGCCACCAGCTGCTTTTATTGCCATACCTTGACTTTTTGTATTACTTTAATGCTAAACATAGTGTGTCACACATGTATGCATCACGTTTTTGAGAATTTGTCAGTATATGTGTATTTAGAGTGGATTAGTAGTAGGTAGTTTCACTTTGGTTTTCTCTTTTAAGCTATGAAATGGAAGAAAACAATTAGCCTTTTTGTTTGGATGTCGTTGAATCACAGTGCCACGTCTAGACTTTTCCACACATGCATGGATGAAAATGGCCCGATTTAAACAGATCATTTCCATTTAATGGGTGAAATAATAACAGATTCAATATATGTCCCTAAACCTCTGATGGGCAGAGTAAAAGCCTTTGTTCTGTGTAATATTACACATCCGGCTCCCCATCTGCGTTAATTATCAGCAGTACACTTATCCCTCTAACATAAATTAATAGGGAGAGCAAATATAGGTGAGGAAACATTTCACTTGTGGAGTGCTGGGCTGCCTGCTTATGTGACCTACATCGAGCGAGACTCATCTTTCAGCTTATTGTGCTAATTCACAGATCAAACACTGGAGGTTTTGTTCTATTACGTCGGCCCTATTGAAATCTCTGCAGTGAAATCTCCTGCATTAATAGTCTGGTATTGTGTTCCTTTTTCCCCCCTCAGCTGGCCTCATTGACTGTGTGCTGAGAGACAGGGGTGTAATTCCACCTCATTGTGCAGCCTGTAGTAATCTGGCATTGACAAATGCACTCCATCCATACAAAACAGCTCGAAACCAACAGTGTGCGGATGTGGAAAAAGCAGCTTCTCAGACATCGAGGAACTGCAGGTAGTCCTCAGAGAAAAGAAAAGACCCAGGAACAATTTCGCTCACTCTCAGGGGGGACGAGCCGAGCTCGATTTCTCATCCCTTATTTTTACATTTCCATCCTTTCTCCTTTTTCAGATGACTTTAAGGAATGTGAAATTTTGAGGAAGCTTTAATTGCATGACTGACCCCTGCTGTAAGCATCCAGGGGCCGATATGACAGCTGTGCTGTGAAGAGTTCTCCTGATAGCGGTCCACAGAGAGAGGGGACACGCTCTGAAGGATGTGCTGGAAGGAGAATGTTATTTCATATGCAACATGCTTTTTATGTTGTATTCGCTGGTCCTCTGTTAAGATGTCATCGCTTCTTCTCTGAGTCTCTGTCTAACACATCTACCCTCCTCAATTCCCTCTGTATCTCTCTCACAATATCTATTCGCAGTTCTCAAGAGCTGAGAACTTCATCAACACCTGTATTTTTTTTCCACTGATACAAGTTTTAAGGTGCATCGTTTTATAGGCAATGTCATGGTCATACTGGGAAATCCTGGTCTAAGTCATTTTTGTCGTTGACAAAAATTGTCATTTTTGAAAATCACCACTACCGAGCCCTGTGGGGGACAAAAACATTTCAAACCAGACACATTTTATACGGTGCACATTCTTTGCAAGCTGACCCTCTTGTGCACTTCAAATGACATTACGTGAAACTCTTTTAAACCTATGCATTATTAAATATGCAAACTGGTGGACTACTAAAGATAAAACAGCTAAACTACAACACTGGGCCAAACCTGCTGGTTTGCTTGGTGTCTTTTGTTGAGATAATCAGTTTTATGATGTTAGTTTAGTGTTAGCTTCTATGTAGCAGCGTTCATATTTTGAAACTCTGTCACCATAAATAAAGTGCCCAATGATATCTGGGATGGGATAAAGTACATACGGCATTAAGTGTGGGCTTTGGAACATTTTTGTTAAGGCAATAGCTGTGATTTTTTTCAAACTCCAGTCATTTTTTGACTAAGAATTCGGCTTAGACTTGAAGCTCTTAGCATGGACATGATGGGGATTACAGAACGACAACTCAATTTCAGAGACGTGAAAAGCTTTCCAGCTGTCACGGTGTCTCCCCTAAGTGGGGACAGCAAATAGACTCTCACCATCTCTATCTCCAACCTAGGTCTGCACACTTATGATCACACACACACCTGCATCTAATGTCTCATTAACTCTAGTATTCACCTAAATAAGATTTGAAATGATAGACCTCGTTATCATAAAATTGTGACTTTGCAACTTAGTCGAGGGTTGAGCTTAATCCATTAATCCAGAAACCTACAGTGCACGGTATTACTTCATTCATTGCAAAGTCTTGCAGTATTTCTCTTTTTGTCCATTCTGTCTGGTATTTTGACTCTTTCTCTTTTTTATTGTCATTAAGGATCACACTCATGTTTATCTTTATAGTGATTATATGTATTGAAACCCCCCAAAAATTTATTTTGCATATAGATCCACTGTGAAGCAGTGTGCCATTCAAACGCCTGCTACTGTCAAGGCTCGTCAAAGCAGCACTGCAGCGACGAGCCCTCATTTGCTTCATTTGTGAGTGTTTTCCCGCGGCCCATATGTGTGACGCGCGCATGTCGTGATGTCAGTCAGCCAGAGTGGCGTCAACACGAGAACATCAATCCGCAGGCTGATGCCTGCCTGCTATCTCAGACGGAACGGGGCGTGCAGCGTTTACTCAACCAGCGAGGCTCAGGGCCATCTCATCATTGTGGTTACAGGCACATTGAGCCTTGCTCCTCTGTATCTCAGGCATTTTGATCTCCGCAGGGCTGTGGCTTTTCACTGTTCCCAGACATGGCACAAGCACTTTGAGTCTGCATTGAACTTCTCCCTCGTTTGAGGCACCCGCGGACTTCAAGGTACCTTTAAGCTGTCAGAGCCTATCAAGATACTTCTTCAGTGACGGAAGAATGGTGCGATGAAATAAATACAAATAAATGAAATAATCTCTCGGCGTCTTACCTCCCACCCCAAGGTCCTGCTATAGGCAGCGTTCCCTCCAGCTGCTGAGGGGATCACTGTATCCTCACATGGTGGGGAGAGAGAGAGAGAGAGAGAAAGAGAGAGAGAGCTGTCCAAAGCTTCAAACCCCAGCCCTGAAGGCCCTCCTCCACATGTGGCTAAGCTGTCTGTTTAAATAGTGCGTCTTGCGCTTTGTTTCTGGGTGTGAGCGGCGCATCAATCAGAGGAGGTTGTCATTAAACGTGGCGCGATGCTTTGTCTATTTCCAGAAGGATGATGACAGAGGTTTGGTCTCACAGAGAGGTCCAACAGAGGACTATCGTTAATCATTAAAGTCACCCTGCGCCGCTGTAGCCTCGCTGAGAATTGCACCCCCCATGCGCTAAACACACAAGTGCCCACACGTACACACACACAGCTTTGTAGGCTGGTGTTTCTCCAGCATTCTTAGGGACCATGAGACCCATACACACATGCACTGTGCCATTTCCATCAAGGGTTTCAGTTGAAACCAAAAATAATATAGAATCGCTATGCCGGAGACACATGACTTCGAACCTGCGCACCTTCGGGATGACATGTATGATAAATCATATTCCTTTAGAGAGAAACTATACCAGATTGTATGTTATTCGCTTGCTGTCCTGTGCTTAGAGTCTTTCCAGAGTTCGGAGGATTGTTTGAAAAGCACAGCTCACTCGCAGGGTAGTCCCCTGGATCTCTGCATTGCCAAAGATAGACGACAGTGCCTGAGTTAAGTAAGGCTTCCGCCCAATCAGGCAGGTTCTACTGCCCAAGAACTTATCCACAGAGAATAACTGTTGTGTTTGTGTCTGTCCCTGGCCTTACAATAAGTTTAGGGATAAACATCAATGGGCCTGTACTCCTATTGTATAAAGCAGTATCAAGGACTGGGTCAGCCTGGGAATAAAAGGTTCTAAATTTGAACCATATTTCTTGATGAATGCCTTGAAGACATCTTTCATATTTTCATACATCACTGTTCAAAAACCTTGAATCGCTTGTTATTCTACTTAGGAGACTATATATTCAATATTAATTTCTGCAGTGAAGATTTCAGTCTGGCATTTCAAGGATGTTGAGTCACTGCGAGCTATATATTGTTGGACTTGATTTACAATAATATCTTCAGCAAGCTCTTTTTATGTTTTGGCTAAAGTTTTAGTCCAGAGTCATTTACAACTGAGTCATATTACAGATGTAGTGTACCATCATGATTCCTGCCCAAGGAAGATTATTGGTGGAGCCTGATGGGCTTAAACTGATGAGGAATTGAACTCCAAAGTGCTACATGAAGAGACATTGTGTTACTCACTACCAGCCACTACAAATATAACAAATTCTGGATTTTATTATTATAATAACTTTATTCTCAAGGCCAAACAGCTTTCTCCATCATTTTAGACTCATCTTCAGCTTTGCATTTTGAACACATCTAACATGTATTAAATTTTTTTTACAGCTTCCTGATATTTGAAATCTGTGAAGGTCTAGCACACTGAAAAAACAAAAGCAGTAGTGTATGCTCTTTTTTGCAAGCTTCTTGAGAAATATTTTCCTTTAAAATGGTCCAAAATAAAATGATTAATGCAGTGAATGTTCTGAAGAATATTGTCCAGAATGTAAGTCTGGTCCTGGATGCAGAAAACATTGTGAATCATTCTGCAGCATTGCTATTCAGCTAGCCACTTGATGCCATTTGTGGACTGTGACAAGAAGGGTGTGTTTCTTCATTTCTTTTGCACAAGAACTGCTCTTGGAAATCATTCTTCACAGTTTACAGTGTGTCTATGACTATTGGAACCACTCTTGCATTTGTAACAGTACAACACGAGGCACAGATCCTTCGACCCTTGTAATACACAAGCAATAAAGTGAAGGTGATAGTCTTATAAAATAGTTACTTTATTAATGACCAACTCTAAAAGTTACTAAGCCCTGGATGCCAAGTATTCACATTCATCACACAGTTTGTTCCCGTCTCCCACACTGATTAAGTATAAACTGATGGCTACTCCACACACATCCTAAGACAGTCGGCACCAATAATTATAATAATTAGCACAGCAAACAAAACATATATGTGCAAAATTCGCAATTCATGAAGTGATATAAATATGGAGTACACACGTTAAAATTCAATAAATGTGCCAAACATGCAATTCAAAGGATGAAATGAACTAAAGGGGGGGTAGGCAAGCAGCCATATTCAGTCGATCTAACTGTGGGGGAGGAAAAAAGAGATAGAGAACAAATACAATCAAGATACACAAATTTCAGTCCACACTCATGACCCAGCCCCACTTCAAAGTCGCTGTAGAATCGCGGAGGTTGCCACCGGCAAGCAGGCAGTGCAGTAGTCCAGTGCAGTAGGCTTCAAGTCCACTCCATTGTTCCAGTTCGGCGTCTGACCACTCCAAGCAGCTCTGAGGGAGAACAGGCAACTGGGAGTGACGAGAGTAGCTTGCACTGAGAGCTCGTTGCCTGATTATCCACGTTCGGTCACTTTCCTTATCTGACCAGGGTTTGGCCACTTTCCTTACCTGACGAGAGTAGCTTGCACTGAGAGCTCGTTGTCTGATTACCCACATCTCGGGGAGGTTCTCGGTCGTCTTAGAGGCCCCCCCCTTGGGAAGGCTGCCAGTCGTCAAGGAGCCTCCGCCTTGAGAAGGCTACCGATCGTCGGGGAGCCCCCGCCTTGAGAAGGCTACCGATCGTCGGGGAGCCCCCGCCTTGAGAAGGCTACCGATCGTCATGGAGGCCCCCGCCTCGAGAAGGCTGCCGGTCATAGTGGAGACCTACAACACATGCCGCCATGACACTTTTATCCGTGCTGCGGCCAGTGCCATCCGTTCACTACATTTTCATCCGATCACTACATATTGGGTTCCACGTGCACCTGATCTCAGTCTCCAAGCCTTTGTTCCTGATTACTTTCTCTGCCTCCTTATTCGGAATGTTGTTGACCTTGGGGATGGTCATAGCTTCTTGTTCTTCATGTGGAACACAGTGTCTGGTCTGTAGACAGAAATGGTCCCCACCCACTCTCTGGATCAACCATCTCGCCAACCTTTCTCTGATGTTGGAACAACCAGTTGCTGCAGCAATTCCCAGCGCACACACATACTGATCTCTTCTGCTTCTTCTTCATCTGCCTCTTTTTCTTCCATTGCTTTTTCTGCTTCTGCGTCTTCAGCTTCTTCTGCTTCTTCTTCTGCTTCTTCAGCTTCTTCTGCATCTTCGGCTTTTTCTTCTGCTTCTTCTTCTTCTCCTTCCTCGTCGTCTTCTTTTTCAAGAAGATTAATGATCTAATAGTTCCCAGGGATTGTGTTAAAAAACACATCTGTCTGGAGGGTGTAGAGAAGATAAAGTACCAATTGTTGACATTGTATTAAAGCCCTTAGAACAGCCTCTTTTCAGATTATTTTTCGTACAGTGTGAAATGACGATCTCATTTTTAGATCACATTTGTTTGGACAGTGCTGCTAACAATTTGCTTGGGTATCCACGGCTCAACTTCCAATCCAATATGTTGTCATCTCCATGAACTACCCCTACAAACATAAATTAGATTACAATGACTCTATTCTTTGTATCTCTGGGCATTTTAAAGATCTCTGGGCATTTTAAAGGTGTACAATCTCTGGTCCACTGGTTATCAATTAGTACTGTTTTTAAACCCCATACTGGGCTTTTAATGTCAATGTTCTTTGAAATTCATATGCTCTTTGCAGCAAGGAACTGACCAATCCAAAGTCCAGTTAAGTCCGTGAAGCATCATTTTATGAGC
>JBBIGA010123124.1:0-25368 GCA_037576975.1 Alestes dentex | reverse complement strand
CACACACACACACACACACACACACACACACACACACACACACACACACACACACACACACACACACACACCCCATACCCACTCTGACGCAACATGAATGAAAAAAAAAATTAAATTAATAGCTTAAAGTGTTTGTCATTAATCTCAGTCTTTCATGTTCTTTTAAATAACTGTGTTGTGTTTATCACTGTCAATCAATTTGCCACTGCACCCTAAGAACAGCCTGCTTCTTTTTATGCTACACAGTTGAAAAGTCATCATGAAATTTCACTGCAGACCAATTTCAACAGAGTAACAACAGTGTAAGATCACTGTGCTGGGTTTGACTCTGCCATCTATGTATGTTTATATCAGTAATTGCCCCACTTTTTTCTGTGCACAGGAAGGCTGTGTTAACTCTTCTGTAAATCCTATTAAAGCTGTATGTAATGTCAGTCACTGCTCTCCTTTTGCATCTAAGGCATAAAAGGACATAAAAAAGGTCATAAAAAAAGGTTATAAAATCAGTTACTGTAAATTTGTCACCAGGTGTTTTCCGTTTGGAGTGGGTCAGGAAGCGGGATGGAGTGTTGTCCTCCTTTAGGGAGTGTCTCTAAATCTTTGCTGTTTCCGGACCACTCCTGGGGGTGCTCATTCTTGGGAGGTGGGGAAGCACTGTTTTTTTACTCAGTGATGATTAGGTTGTAAATTGAACCCAACTGTGAAGTTTTCAGGTTTGAAAGAATTTGGGGGTTTTAGTTAACTATGGTTTCAGGTTCTATGGTATGTCCCATGTTCTTTAATTTTATAGTTTCAATACTTCCTAATACCTGACTCGATTACAGGTCTACAAATTTGTTTTCTCAAACAGAGAGGTTGTTATTGTAAAATCTTTATTTTAAAATAAACAAAGAAGTGACTGGAGTTTTCCTGAGACCCACAGTAGGCAACTACCTCCCATACTACAATTTATGGGTATCTGCTGCCCTCTGCTGCTAAATTCTCCTAGAGACTGTCAGTCCTCCAGATGTTGTGGGAATCCCCCAGTGTTTTTAATGGTATCATGACAAAAGACATAAGATGGCTTTGGGAGTCATTGTAAAAGTAAATGATGCTTAAGCTTCTCTTTCAGGCTTGGAAGTAGCTGAACACAGTGCTCAAATATAATTTTTTAAACAAAGGGTATTAAGAGATTTGACTGAATATTGCATCAACATACTGTCTTTCAGGTGGAATGACAGAAGTTGATTTGTTTGTGGAATCAGAAGAGTTGACTGGATATTCGCGTAGTATATCCTTAACATCCTATTCAACACTAACAGTGTACCAACAGGTCTTTCTCATCCAGGCGGACTGTTTGTTGTCGCCAGAGATTTTAATCACGCAATCCTCAAGTCAGTTCTCCCTCAATTCCCGCAACATGTGGACTTTGCAATGAGGGGGGCATGTGTCCTGGACTGTGTTTACATGCATGTAGCAAAGCATCAACACCATCACAGCTACAGGATCTCTCCACCTGCCTGTGATGATGAAGCCTCCCTTCCAGATGCACTGAATCCCTTCTACACACCGCTTGAAGCACAAAATAACATGGCAGCAAGAAAGACCACCTAGCCCACCCCCAACGATCAGGTGTCCTGTCTGACCATGACTGATGAGGAAAACTCTGCTTAGAGTCAACCCAAGGAAGGCTGTCGGACCAGACAACGCTCCTGGTCAGGTGTGCAGAGGATGTGCAGACCAGATGCCAGATGTTCTCACAGACATCTTTAATTTCTCTCTGAGCACCACGACTGTTACAACATACTTCAAAGCCACACCATCATCATGAAATGCTTTGAAAGGCTTGTGATGAGGCACATAAAATCACAGCTGCCCCCTCACTGGACCCTTTGTCTATTGTCCCAGCAGCTCTACAGACAACATAATCTCCATCAACCTTCACCTGGTCCCCATCCAGCTCTACTAAAAAGACACTTAAATTATAATGCTGTGACAGACTTCATTTCAACACCATCATACCTCAGCATCTGACCAAAAAGCTGAGACCACTGGGCCTGAACCCCTCCCTTGACCTCCCTTGGCCCTTGACTTCCCGACTGAAACCCTTCTGTCAATCAGGATCAGGACCAACATCTCTAGCACCAACTTGTGGAGCACAGGGGTGCCACTCGCATTGCTGACTGTGTAGCAATGCACAGCTGAAACCACGTCATCAAGTTTGCAGATGAACTGAACTTCTTCCTTTTCCCAACACAATTCATATACACACACTGAACTGTTCTGCCCTAAACAACTTACACCTCAACTGCCACTGTAAATATCCCTTCTACAGACTGCACATTCTCTGTCCTGTTGCTGATTTCTTAAATAGCGTGACTCCCCTAAATTCTGCATTCATTCAAACGTTGACAGCACTAAAATGTTGTCTTGTTGCTCTTGTGTTTTTCTTGTACTCTCTCCTGCTCACTTCACTGTGTTTTTTGTCTTGTCTACACCTAGTGGTGTTTCTGTTTTTGTTCTTTTGATGCACCATGATCCTGGAGGAACTTTGTTTTTCTGCCCTGTGCACTGTGTGTATGGCTGAAATCACAATAAACGTACGTGTTGGCTCTCGGGATAGTCAAGTCGATTTCATAGCTCTTTGCCGCTGGTGCTGAATGGCATGAAAATAATAAAGAAATAAATCTGCCACAGCCACACACATTGGGCCAGCTAGTGGCATGGTAGTTAGGGAATTGCCCCTGCAATCAGAAGGTTGTGGGTTCGAATTCCAGGAATGCCATTGACATTACTGAGGAAGGTACCATCCTCACACACTGCTCCCTGGGTGCTGTACGGGTGGCTCCCAACAGTTTCACTTGGTGAAGGGATGAATTCAGAGACAGAATTTCTAATTGTTCACACCAGGTGCTGTGCTGTGGTGTGTTCAGTCGTGACTCTAAGGACCACTTTACTTCAGCATTTCAGCATTCCATTTGGTGATTTGCAGCGAGATGAATAATTCTCATAAAATATAGAATGGCCTCTTAAAAGGAAACCTTTTTTTTTTTTAAAACATTTTTACCTCATTCACCATTTCTTATGTTTGAGAGGCTCACCTGGTTTAGGAGCAAGTCGCGGGCCCCTCCCTGCTGGGGAAGATGCTGGCTCTTCTCTTTTTGTTTCTGATGATGCTGGTTTGGCGTCCCTGTCCTCCTCAGGGTTGCTTGGAATGATGGGAAGCTCCACCTGAGATTGCTGCATTTTCACAGGATCGACTGCAGGGATGCCTCTTCCTTCTTCAAATGCAGAGTCCATTGGCTCACCTATACGCACGCACAAACTTTTGATATCAATGAAAGCTTGATTAAAGCAACTATTCTATATGAATAAAGAAAAATGGTCATGCAAAGCAATCGGCAGTGTGCTTAGAATTACTATAACTGGCAACAGAGCTAAAAGAGGGAGTTATTAAAAAGTTGAGCTATAATGTCGCAATAACGAAGAAATGATGAAATCAACACGTGACATTCAGAAACTTTTTACGCTACTGACAGAAATAAATCAACAGACACTATGGTCACAGGATGGACAAACCATGTGAGAACATGTTTTGGGCATGCAAATCAAACGTCATATTGTGACTGAGCTAGATGATGGGAAAAAAAAAAAATCACTGTAATTTACGGTACTAAGAGCCCAAAAAGAGCTTTCTTTAATACATTTAAAGTATAATATTGTGTCAGAGACCAACCCGCATTTGCTGTCAAAACAAGCATTAAATATTTTTTTTCTGAGGAGATCCAATGCAAAAATCCACAAGGAAAGAAAAATAAGTGCACAAGCTGGTGTTTCCATAACTGGGAAAATTGTCTGAAGATTTAAAGAGAGAAAATTTAACTCCTAATAACTATGCAAGACCCTGTAGACCACAAAAACTGACAAGGAGAATATAAAAGGTCCATTCTTGCTTTAGATCTGAAAAAAAGTATGCTTAAGCAGTTGCTAACACTTGCACTACAGTACTGAGATGCAGAGTACATTTTTATGGGTGGATAAGTGTAATTGTGACTACTTGGATACTGACTAGCAAAAAATGCAGCCAATGTGCCTGCCCTAAACTCACAACCTGCCCAGGGCGTTTCTCTGGAACCCTGGTTAGGAAAAGGGGCTCAAAATAACTGAATTAATTCAAGTGGAAATGAAATAAATGAAGGACGGTCTCTGCCTTTTGCACATTTCTGTTTTAATTTGATCTAAAAAATATTACATTCCTTTAGCCCAATAAGTGCAGTAACCCAGCAGGCAAAAGTGTGTCATTCTTTACAGAGACTATATTGATATATTGATTTGAAAGAATCTCACAACAAACTGAGATTCTTTTGAATGCAAAAAGAAACAAAACAAATATAATCAAGTTAGAATGAGACTAAAGGTTAAACACATTTCCACAGTCAAAACACTAAAAAAAAAAAAAGTCTTCTTCCAGCCAACAGTGATTAAACCTTTTTCATATCATCCAGCTCTATATAATGAATGGGAAAATGATCACACAGAGAGGGAAAACATAACATGATCCTGAGCAATCTAAATCTGAGGGGAGCACAAGAGCGCACCTGAGAACAAAGACTGAGATATTCCAGCAGCTATAGCTACTGTCCTCTGAAGAGAAGAAGTGAGAGGCTCTAGGAAGCCTCTGATCTCTTTGAACACACCTAAGATTACATGATCAGACAGACAATTTGATTTTTTAAAGCAGAGACAGAGGCTATACCTGCAGGAAAAGAGTGCTTTCAGTGCTTTCAGAATGATAGTGTTCCTTCAGCAATGTGAGATAAAACACAGCCTACTCCATTTGCAGTTCCCATTGAAGAGAGGTTCTCAAGTTATCAGTTTTTCTCAAGGAAGTGAGACCATCTCAAATGGAAGCCCATTTTCACCAGCAAGAGGAAGAAAAAATGCTTGTTCGTTTCTCTTTCACTGTGTCTGACAGAAGTATGTCAAAAGTAGAAAATTATTTCAGGATAATAAATAATGTTTCAATAAAATATTTTTTTTTTTAGATAAGTCAAGATACAGAGAAAGAGGGAAGAAAACAAAAACGGTGTTTATTTCCTCATCCACTTAACTGGAATGAGCATAGTATCAAGAATGAAAACAGTCCTAATTTCATTAAAAAAAATAAAATCAGTAATCAACATTCAACTATAACTTTCTTTATTTAGGCCTAAGAAAAACTGTTGTTACATTTATCTAATCGTTTCTGAAATAAATATAAAATCTACCACAAATAACATTTAAAACTGGAAATAAACTAAGTCAATCTCAGGGCTAAGTCAATCTCAGACACTAAAAAGTAATTAAAATACTGCAAGTCATATTCATCATGGTAAATAAGCCACAGTCAACAAACCTCTGGTTAGACTTACATTGGGCTTTACTACCAGACACTAACTGAGAAGAAGTTGGATCTGATATTAGATTACATTTTGGAGGACAAACTCACCATCACTACCACCATCACACTGGACCACAGGCATCTCCCCTTTAGACAGAAATTTCTTCATCTTCTTCAAGATTTTCTTATGGGTTTTCGACGGCTGAAAGTCCAATGCATGGCATCTTCACAAAACAAAAGCACACATTATTTGGTATAATCATCCCTGAGCTATTGTGTACACGTAAAGCTTACATTTATGCTCTGTCAACACGTTGCACATATTCTCAAGCTTGGCATGATCAGTACATTTTGAACATCCACAACTTTTCCTTAATGGTCTTTTTACCTGATAGTGTATTGTGGACAGCAGGTCTTGTTCATGACAGGTTTGTAAACATACTTTCCACTTCTGAAGGACAGGTATAAAAAAAGGTTAAAAGAAAATGTAGTACAAGTACAGCTTGACATAAAGAGTAACATTTTATTGTATTTTCTGACACTAATTTAGGCATTAAATGTCAAAGTCAATGTCATATCATGTTAGTGATGACATACCTTCTCCAGCCTCTGTCAATCAGATCCTGGTAGTCCTGAACTGTCATCGCATGTGACCACATACCTTCATAAGATGAAAAAGAGACAATGAATTTTAGAGTTACAACAATCAATACTTTGGTATTTAAACACAGAACATGAATTTTCCTGGACAATCTCAATTTCTGTACAGCAAAACTAGCAGTAATTTGTATTAAGCATATTTTGAAGCTCAGATCACTGCGTGGGCTAAATGAACATGAGCACGTTTGCATCACATTAGGTCTTACTGAAGAGCTCAGTGACTTTGAACATAGCACTGTCATGAGATGTCACATTCACCAGAGGTCAGTTTGTGAAATTTCTCATAGATCATCCCCAGTCACCCACAAACGCTATTCGTGTGAAATTTAAGTTCTGAAGCACTTAGTGGATGCAAACAGCCTATTCTTTGTTGAATCAAGCACTATAGATGGCACACTAGAAGTAACATCAGCACAGGTTTGTTTCATGAGCTTCATCAGTCTTCCATGGCCATTGGCCAGGGTGGTGTAAAACATGACACCACTGAATCGTGGATCAGAGAAAACACATTCTCTGAAGGGAATTCACTATTTGGCGGTCCAATGTCAATATTCAGAGGTCACAAGAATACTACCTACCAGAATGCAGTGTGGTGGAGGAGGGTGGTCTGGTGCTATTTTTCTGTGTTTGGGCTCCGGTAAGGAGTAAAGTTAATCCTTCAGCATTCAAAAACATTTTAGAACATTACATCCTACCAACTTTGCGGCCACAGTTTAGGGAGAGCCCTTTCCTGTTCTACCATGACTGTTCCCCTGTGCACAAAGCAAGATCTACAAAGGAGTCCTTGGACGGGCTTGGTGAGGAGGAAACCAGTGGCCTGCACAGAGCCCTGACCTTGACTCAACTGAACACCCTTGTGATGCAATGTTGATTCCTATCCAATGGAAGTTCCTGTCCTCACAAATGCTTACAGGCACACTCCCAAATCTTGTGGAAAGCCTTTCCAGAAGAGTAGAGATTGTCAAACCCCAAAAGGGAGACTAACTCCATATTAACGCTCATGATTTTGGTATGGGATGTCAAACAAGTTTACAGAAGTGTTATGATCAGTTGTCCACATACTTTTGGCCATACACATGCCAATATGTTCTGTGCACTTATAATTCAATATTTTAGTATAGTTAAAGTAATTTTATTTAAAATGGCCCCTTATAGTCACGTGTGAACACACCACAGCACACTGTGTGAACAATGTGAAATTCTTCCTCCACATTTAAGCCATTCACCAAATGAAACACAGGGCTGCCACCAATGGGGGGCACCCAGGGAGCAGTGTGTGGGGACGGTACCTTGTTCAAGGGTACCTCACTAGCAGATTCGAACCCACAACCTTCTGATCTCAGGGCGAACTCCCTGACCACTAGGCCACCAGCTGCCCCATACAGCAAGACTGGACTGCATCACATGTCAAAATAAAAGTGATTAATTGACCAATTGTTGACTGCAAGTGTGGAGCAAAAACCTGCTGATTTGGCCAATTCTGATTCTGCAATTCTAATTTAAGCATGTGCATAAAACTCCAACACAGACTTGTTAAGACAAACCAGAAACTGCTCTTGATGGGCGTAAAAAGGAAATTCTACCAGCAATGAATGTACAGCAGCTTATGAAACAGTGTTTCTGAAGCCAGATCAGTCCCATGAGAGCTAAGCTTTCCCATTCAGGCCACAGTGCGAACAGGATGTGTTTCTAATCCCTAGTTTGGGGTTTTGGCAGCTTTCTAAGAAGCGCATCCTCTAGTTCCAGAGAAGAAAACTTTCAATTTCAAAGTCATGAGAGACAAGTTTACAAATTGTATAGACTTTGTAAATCTACTTTTAAAAGAGCTCCTAAACACACATACTTGCAAGCACTGGACAGATTTATAATGTACAGTTAGTAAGTAAAAGTACATGTTTAAATTGAAATCGGTTTAGTTACAGGTTTTAACATAGGCCTGAACAGTTTATGTATATTTTTGACATAATCATGATGCTTGATGTCAAAGCAAACCAATGCCAAAAAATACAAACATACATGATTTTTTAATACAGTATCTATCAACACAAAACTCTGAAAACTTTGAATAGCCTTCAAACCAAAAAGTAACAAAAAATTCAGCCTTATACTGTGGAAATTTGTAACCATTCTGTAGAGTATTTTTGAGGTCAGAACTCATCCAACCATGTCTTTATGGACCTTGCTTTGTGCACTGGGGCACAGTCATGCTGAAATAGAAAAGGTTCTTCCCTAAACTGTGTCCACAAAGTTGGAAGCATGGCGTTGCCTAAAATCTCTTGGTATGCTGAAGCATTAAGATTGCCCTTCATTGGAAGTAAGAGGCCTAGCCCAAACACTACAAAGGAGGTGTGTCCAAATACTTTTGTTCACATAGTGTATGTTACTGAATATACCTGTGTGTTTTAGATACGCTAATTATTATAAACTTTCATACTGACATGAGATATTTTCAGTGTACAAATCTGACAGTGCCACTCAATAAATTTGGTACAAAATTAGCATTAGGGAGAGAAACAATACATTTATTTCTGTGTGGTTTAAAGTTTTAACACAGTTGTCCACGCTCATCTAAACACCATCATACAGCAACCAACGCGTGGTGAGGGAAGCCAAACTTTGATACCAGGAGTGTCTGGAGTCTCACTTCCATCATGGCAACACACGGAGCATGTGGCATGGACTGCGTACCATCACAGAGTACAAAGCCAAGGGCACCACAACAATCAATGCCGATTCTGCATTCACCAACGAGCTGAACGAGTTTTTCGCCCATTTCGAGGTTAGCCAGGCGGCTAGTACTAACTACGGCCTGACAACGGAGGACGGTGACGTCATCAGCAAGGAACGCGTGATCAGCATTGCGGAGCACAACATCCAAGCTGTACTGAGGTGAGTGAACACCAGGAAAGCAGCAGGACCAGACGGCATCACCAGCCATCTGCTGTGCTGACCATCTAGCAGGTATGTTCACTTCCATCTTCAACGAGTCCCTGGCAAAGTCTGTGGTCCCCACGTGCTTCAAAAGATCCACCACAGTACCCGTGACCAACAACCAGATGTGCCTTTAATCTAAGACCTAAATCAATTCAGCTGAGGGCTACATCAATATCAATAAAAACAGAGCAATCCCAGCACTTTGCAGAAAAAAGAAATAAAAAGACAAGAAAAAAAGAGCCCCGCACCAGAGCATCCAGGTAAAAGCTCATGTAATGGAAACAGAGGTGAGATGTTACTCCCTCACAAAATGAGAGTCTGATTAGCCGCTGCTAGACAAGAACAATGGGAGCACAACAGTCTCCTGATTGCATTCAGATAGAACAGACAGAGTAGATGGACTGCTGAAATATTAATAACAAAGTTATTTGTCTATCGTCACTAAACTGATGAAGCAGAAAAGATAAAATCATTACAAGGTCCATTAACAGATGTGCCAAACGGATATAAAAATGCATTATGGTATAGTTTTAGGGTACAAAGGTGTTTCTGTGGGGGGGGGGGGGGTTGGATAAATCAAGGCTCTCTCGCAGCCCAAATAGTGTAAACATTGAGCAAAATAATGTAGGTCAAACTTTAACCATTCCATGGTTCCACAAATCAGTTTGAGATATATTGCACAATATGACTGTCCGTATCTCGTGTTCTTAAGTAGCACTACACTTTTTCCCCCTCAATCAAACAAAAAGAACAAAACTTAATGAGGACAGTCTATCCTGGTTTTCAATAAGATAAAGTAGGTACCAAAACTCAAGGCAGCATTCCAGTGTTTTCATTCATTCGTTCAGCAACAGGCCCACTTCAGTTAACCTCCTTCCACGAACTCTTTCTGGGTGTCTTGTACAAATCTAAACAGCACATGTGATCAGAGTTATGCCAACAGAACCCCAGGCAAGCTAATCTGATTAAGCCTTAAGTGGTGTCTTCTTATTTCCTTCCATGTCTTTAGCAATACAAAGCTGTGAACCTACAATTTCTCCTGTATGAAAGCCATTTGACAAAGCTAACAGTCAGCTGGCCAGTATGATTAGGGATATTGTCCCTGAGGATGTTTTGATATCTCCCCATTAGTGGGAGCTGTATTAAGGAGCAGCTCGAGTCACCTTAAGATTAGCACCAGAAGCATGCTTCCGTCTTGGGTTTCCATCATTAAGTAGTGACAGAAGATTACCTGGTTCCAAATTCAATTATATGGAGCACGTTCATTCGTGAATAGCACTATGCAGCACAGAAATGTTACTGCAAAGATACATCACAACTGATTCAGGGCTCTTGATTTTGCTCAGAAAGAAATGTTAGGCAATTCCACAGTTATTATGAACAAAATTGGCATAAATGGATGGCAGTGCTGTTTTTTTAAGACATTTGATCCAGAGATTAAGTGTAGTCCTGGACTACTTCCCTTTCTTTAGAAAATCTCCATTCAGGATGATGTGCAGCCTACTTATTATTCAGCATCAATGATTCGGGAACAGGCATCAATCAATGATTCAGGCTTAATCTCTGCCCAGAGAACCAACCTTAATTTGTGTTTTAGGTGCAATGGGATTAGTCATGGGAGTGAACTGCAGTACACATTTTTAAGATTGGAATATTTAGTCACTTCTGTTCTGTAATGACATTAACTGTCACAACACCTGACAGAACACACCCCCAGTATTAGAGCAAGCACACTAAGTTTAGGATCTCTCAAAGGTGATGAAAATATTACATCAGTTTGCAAAGCAGCGAAGATATTTTCAGACTTTGCCACTTCAACACGTGTGATAACTTGGACGGTTTAAACCTGATTCGTAGCGGCCTGACATGACCCATCTTCAAAGGCGTGCCAAACTTGGCACGGAGGCTGACCAACCTAGCACAGCCCAAACTGGGGAAAAACTGTCTTCACGAAACTCTCTTCCTAAAGCAAATGCCATCTCTTCCTCAAACATCATCCAGGGACCTTGTCCACCCAAAACATGCCTGAGCCTCCTGTCAGAGCACTTAAATGCCCAGGAAAGGGTGCAAACTAGCTAGCTGACGTTAGCAACATTCGCTAGTACGAAACCAGCCAAGCTTTTCACTTCTGATTTAAGATTTTAAAAAAAGGAGAGAATGATAATATCACACCCACGGAACCGCACCCTTACAAACCTATAACCTGGAGATAATGACAACTCCAGACAGCCGGCTAGCTAGCCTGTCGCTAGCTGTTAGCCAAACGTGCTAACAGTGGCAGAGCCTATCATAGCCTGTCGTAAAATTAAACATTTAATTTCACGTTATAAATGAACCTTTAACTGTTTGTTTAAATCCCCAAAGTCGCCCAAACGAGGTAACCACTCCAGGGTTTGATTCTTTCTGAGCTTTTTTGGAACTGAAGCTTGAAAGAACAAAAAAAATGGTTTAACAGTTAAAACTGGCTCAGGGAGTTAATGATGCAGGACACTCACCATGAGAGAAATTGCCCTTCTCGTTTTTGCAGTAGCCACAACGATAGCCATCGTCTCCCCCAAAATACTCCACTATACTGTACGAGGCTCCGGCACTAGCCATGTCCTGCAAAACGGTGCTGCCTCGTTTGAGAGAATCAGGAGCTAAGGAAGATCTACCGGCAGACAGAAGGCAGAGCTCTACAGGCGTGACCTCGAAAAGAGAAAAAACTGCTGACCAGCTGACATCTTCCTGCAGCCCTGCTCCTTAAAGACCTTTTCTCTGGTCACATAACATTACTGGACCTCACAGCTGATTAATTGTTTTCACAGGAGGAGTATTATATTACAGTCTTCAGCATTTTAACTACGTTGTATCATTTTAATGACTTTTTCATTCATTAGGAACCACTATAAATGTGGTGGCTTTTTACAATGAACCAGCACCAAATGAAGCTGTCACTGGCGACAGACAGATGTCTAATAAAGAGCAAGACCACACTATTCACTCATAATGACAGCACTTTTTTTGAAAGTCCTGAACTGTGCGTAGACTATTACATTATCTAGTAAGAAGAAGAGCTTCCACTTCAATCAGGAATGAGGATAGACAAGATTCTACCTAGCAGCTTTGAAACCATCCACACTGCTACATATACAGCGTGGGTAAATACACAATATGGACAAAAGTATTGGGACACACCTGCTTTACAGGGTTTGGGCTAGGACCCTTACTTCCAGTGTAGTGGTTTAATCTTAATGCTTCAGCATCACAAGACTTAAGACCGACAGAAGTGCCTAATAAAGAGCAGGACCACACTATTCACTCATAATGACAGCACTTTTTTGGAAGTCCTGAACTGTGTGTAGACTATTACATTATCTAGTAAGAAGAAAAGCTTCCACTTCTATCAGGGATGAGGATGGAGGAAACAACCTTTACATTATGCATTCAAATGGTGCTACAGCAGTTTTTAGATCTGGTTCACTGGGAGGATGTGCAAAATGTTTGACTTCAAATTTGTTGCACTATGGGTTATTATTACCTTGAACTATGGAAATATTAAGGAACAACATTACTGTATGGAACTGGTCCTGTAAAATGAAGCCACATTCTTTATCTATTATAGAACCATGTGGCACAATCACTGGACAAAATTCCATGAAGAAATGCAAATTCATCTTAGAGTAAAAGATGACTTATGAAATAGTAGTATTTTGTCCTGTGGCCAGGCTCAGACATACATGCTGATATGATCGTTTTTAAATTCATATTATATTCATATTTGGATAAGTTGTAAACATAGTTTCTAATAAAATATTAATTGTGCAGCTTGTATTGATGCATTCAATATATTTGAGGACAGCTGTTTTATGTTGCTGTCCGAGCGCTCAGTGTAGGATTTTCTTTCATTCAAATATTCACTGTCAAATATTGCACTCATACTGCTGTTTCGATTTTATGACAGGTAAAGGGGGTCTTTTTTTCCTGGTATTAAAAGCACACTATTTAAACTGATTGCTGGTCATGACTGATGGTAGGACACCGGTCCCGAAACTCAATTTCTTCTTTCACTTACCGTAGGAAACTTTTCCCCACAAGTCGCCGCAGTAGCCACAGTGATACCCATTTTTAACGCCTTTTATTTCCACGATGGTATACATCCTCTTTGAGCAGAGTTTACCAAAACCTGTCTGACCACGCTTCCAGGTGTGAAGCCGTGAGGCTAAAGCTAGAACAGAGTTCTCCTTTTAAGACTCTACAACCTCACAAACACGCTCCCCATACACCGAGAACAGAGCAACTGAAAGATGTGGACAGTATTTTATGTTCGCCGTGTTCTCCGAAGATAAGATACATTCATTTATTTAAAAAAGGTAGAAATGTAACAGCTAGCAAAATGCTACCACTGACATTACATTTGTAAACAAAGCGAGGAATTGTGGGAAATCCTGGTGAAGGACCTGCTTGCAGAGTGGATTCAATACAGCATCCTGAAAATAACATTTAATAATGTTAATCAATATTTGTTGTAATTTATAAGAAAGAATAGTAATAAGACATTTCTGTATGTCTGTCCTGTCTTAAGATTTCTCTAGCTCTAGCCAGTCCTGGATCTTACAGAAACCAGTTTGAAGGGTTTAATGCCTCTAAAACCTACCTCACATTAAATGGTTATGAATGTGATGCCAGGTGCCCATTGTTGTACAATGTTTGTTTTAAATCTGTGTTTTACAGTGGGTTTGACCTCACAAGGCCAGATGGTAAGATCTATTTTTAAGATAAGATAGTCCCACAAGTGGGAAATTTGCATTGTTACAGAAGCAAGTGGATATAACTAAAGAAGAAAGCAGAAGCAGCATAACCAGTATAATAAAAACTATACAACACAACAGTATAAAATAAAAAGTACATTATACAAATATTTAAAAATATATACATAGAAGTTTATATATACAACCCCAGAAAAAAATAAGAGACCACAGCAAAAATGTTTCGTTCTTCAGGTTTTATCTTTTATAGGTGCAAGTATTGAACTGAACAGCTTTGCCTTAGTTTTTGAGAACTGCTGAGAACATTTCTCCTAATTTCCAAATACTAATATTGTTCTTTAAAGCATACTTTTGAAGGAAATGACAATACATCAAAATAAGAAACTTTTGGAAAAGATACTTTTCCTCATTAAATAAGATGTGATTCAGGTGATCACTAATCAGTACCTCATAAAGCAGAATGAGGTTCTTGTGTAGGAATTTAACAGACACTGGCATGGAATGGTCGTCGTTCTCATAGAGATGCTGGATTAAAAATAAATTGCAGTGGTCTCGGAGCTGTGTAAGTATATACATAGTGGGTGTGTGTATGTATGAACACAATGGATATATACGCATTGTACACATACGTATACAGTAAACCCCGCGAATTCACTGTTCAGAGTTTGCTGCTATCATTTACTGATTTTTTAGACCCTAACCTAACTTAGAACCTAACTAATAGTTGTTCATGGAAACCCCCGCAAATTTGCGGAAACTACAAATATCAATTTTTGCTGTTTTCGTGGCAATATATAATTTTTTACTCATTTTAATCCTAAATTATTAAGAAAAATAGAATTTACTAATTTTGTAACATAAACGTAAATTCAGCTATATTTCCATATAAAATATAACTGTATAAATTGTTTAGCACTGTCAAGAGAACACAAAGTAACCGTATATTGGCGGCTGCCCTCGTGTTTTTCGTTTTGTTTGTAAAGCCCTAAGGTGCCCCCAAACGCCCTGGACCTTCTAAGGCTTCTGCCAATGAACCTCAGCGCCAGAAAAAGCTGCGGTGCAGGAATTGTGTGAGTGTGGGCGTGGCTGATGAGCGAGTGACAAAGATGTGCGGGTTAATGCTGGTTCAAGCTTTAGTGGCGTGAGTTGTGGCCTTACAGCAACTCAACTATTAAAGGAAAAACCTAAATGAAAAGAAGCTGCTCAGACGCTGTCCAGTGTCTGCCTTAACCGGCGGGTCACTACAATATGACTCCTCCTGAAGCACCACCCGAGGCGCCACCCGATGAACTGTAAATCCTCAAATCAAGATAATTCATTATTGGTGACTGGCCATACATTTTACTGTATTTTTATTACTGAAAATTAAATTAAATTATTACTGTATTTACCCTGCTTATACCAAAGAAAATGACAGAAAAAAGAAAACACACTTGCATGAATGAACTGCTGGAGATGGCAGTTCAGTGTACACTATACAGTACGGGCGTATCTTTACATTTTTTAAAGGTAGAGTTTGAAATTAAATTAGTGTTTTGTTAGCATATTTGGGCGGCATATTTGGGGTTTACACTATAAAAAATAGCCATTTTAGGTATTATTTCTACCACATCACAAATTCGCGTTTTTTTTTTTACAATTCACGGGTTCTCTTGGAACCCCTGTGAATTTTACTGTATAGCAAACGTATATGTGATCTTCAGGTGCCTGGTAGCAGCAGACCTTGAAAGAACAGTAATAATGCACCAGAAAAATTGCATGTCGCACATAGTAATATTGTACCTTATTTATTGCACTGGAAATATTGCACATGAGAGAACCAAATTGCACTCGTTAACTTGTTTTTTTTTTTTTTTAAATAAAATTAATGAAACAGCTCTTGATGTTGTATAATGTAAAACAAAGCTCTAGATAACATTTTCTGTTAATAGTTGAAGAAGGAGATTTTAGTATTAGAATGCCAGACAATTACACTAACATTGCACTTAAATACATACACTTTAACATAGAGTTGGCCCCTCCTTTGCAGCTATAACAGTTTCCACTCTTCTTGGAAGGCTTTCCACAAGATTTTGTGAAGTTGTGCCCATTCATTCTGTAGAACATTTATGAGGTCAGGCACTGATGTTGGACAGGAAGGCCTGGCTCACAATTTCCGTTTCAGTTCATTACAACGGTTTTGGATGGGGTTGAGGTCAGGGCTCTGTGCAGGCCAGTCAAGTTCTTCCACACTGAATGTATCCAGCCATGTCTTTATGGACATTGCTTTGGTCACTGGGGCACAGTCATGCTGGAATAGAGAACGGCCCTCCCCAAACTGTGTCCATAAAGTTCAAAACACGGTGTTCTCCAAAATGTCTTGGTAAACTGAAGCATTAAGATTAAACCACTTCACTGGAAGTAAGTGGCCTAGCCCAAACCCACACCCTGAAAATACTTTTGTCCATATAGATTTATTATATTGTATTTTATATGGATTTTTTTCCCTACAGATTTTTACTGTATTTATTTTGCCTTCATACTTTATATTGTTCTTGTCTCTGTGTATCTTTGTTTTCTGATTGTTGTCGTGATGAAGTGTGTGCGGGATTAGGTAACTGTAGTGTGTAGATGAGCCTCCAGCAGGGGGAAGTCTGGTTCTCCTGGTGACCGCACTCGACGCCACTGGCTGCACCAGTAACCGCTTCAGCACCACCAGAGCCGTCAAACTTTCATCACAGCAGTTTTTTAATCCCTTTCACCTCTTACTGATAATAAATGTCAGGACCGGGAGGGGAGGCGGCCAATGATATAGGTCCCTTTCCCTGTTTTGGACGAGTACGCTGCGGAACTCCTTTGTTTTTCCAGACATTAGAGCTCCACTTCTGAACGGAGTCCGGATTATTGGAATTCTCTATCCATCCAGCTGGGAGCTAACGCAGTGACTACTACAGGCAGGTGAGTTAGCCTAGCTAGCTGTGGTTTTAGCGTCTTTTAGGCTGCATAACCGTCCCTCAACCTTGCTGACATCTCTTAGAGAATATAACCTTACTGAAGGCCTAAGTTATCTAACGTTAACTGTTTTGGGAAACCTTCCTGGCAGCTGAGTTCACAAAAACACACTCAGCTAGCCTGCTAGGCTAGTAGCTGGCAAGCTAATGTGTCTGTTAGCTGGCCGCTCTGTGTGTTTAACAGGACGAGAGCTTTTTAAAACACATATACAACAGCCTTCGAAAAGTGTCTAACCAAATTAATTAAACCGTGTAACCGAACGCTAACTAGGCATCCTAACTGAGAGCGCCTTGATGTAATCAGACCCCCAGTGTTCAGCTGAGAAGGTGGAGACTGGTGTGTTAATAGTGGTTTCTGTGGTTCACAGTGGTTTTCCTTTATATGTAACTTCCTTCTAAAGTAGATCTGGCCTCTGATTTTGTGAACGTAATATCAGATAATACACCTATATCCCGCAGTAAGCGGGTTTTGTGGTTAGGATCATGAGAACATCTTTCATTCAGTGTGTGGATGCTTATGCAGCAAGTTGAATGATCTGGCGTGGTCTCTGTGCAGGCCAGTTAAACATGAACCAAGCCACAGCATGACAGTTTTGCTGTCTCTACCATTCTGTCCAGCTGCCTAACAACGAAGCATCTGGTGGTCTAGTGGTTAGGGAGTTGCCCCCTGCAATCAGAAGATGGTGGGTTCGAATCCCAAGACTGCTAGTGGCAGCACTGAGGTACCCTTGACCCTCCTCCCCTCACACTGCTCCCGTCCCATCACATTGCTCCCTGGGCACTGTGCTCCTTTCTGCCCTCTGCTTCACTTGGTGAATGGGTTAAATGCAGAGAAAGAAATTTGCACTGTTCACATATAACAAAATGGTTACATCACTTACTTCACTTCAGCAGCAAAATGTCAGTGTTACCATGATGTCCTGTACAACCAGTAAATATGGCAGTGAGATTACAAACACTACCTCCTGTCCATGTCCTGACTAATCTACAGATTAGTGGCTGTCCTTGGTTAAAGTCACCCAGTGCATCCTGAGAGATTACTGTGCCTGCCCCTGCTGACACACATTCCCCTCAGTGCTCGGGCTCGAAAGCGCTTTAGTGTTCAGCTGCATATCTTTTGTAAAGACTCCTATGATTAAGGTGTGGCAGATATGATGTGCTGCATGTCTGTTTGGAAATAAGTGAATAGTTTAATGGGACCAGTAGGATAGCTTGTGTAAACAATGACTGTCGATTTAAAAGATTCGTGTTGTATGGCCCCATGTGTACTGCCACACTCTCTCTTAGACTTATATTGATAAACTTTGTTCTCATGTTCACCCTGTGTTTTCTTAATTGCATGTTTCAGGTTCATGTGCAATTATAGACTGTATTAAATGCATTAGGCAGCTTATTTTATCTGCTCATTTAACTATAGTAAAATGCACTGCTTTTAAAATAGAAAAAAATCTTTATTTAGGGTCTTGGCAAGTTAAATATGATTTGTATTTATTAATTACATAAACTAATGCAATTGATTGAATTTAATAGATTGTCAGCCCTGAGATATCATTCAGTGTGATTTGATGTGAAATGATCCACTCTAGGAAAAATCAAGTTATGACACAAAAGGGGAATTATTTTGCTTGGAAAATTGTTTTACTGTTTTGCCGTATGGTTTAGGCTCAACAATGCATGCTAGAGAGAGATACATGCAGGTGTTCTAACGAAGAATATTTTCCAAATACATTTTATTCCCAGGTTTAGCATGTTAGGTTGTAGGTTCATTTTTAGACAGTAAAAATCACCACCATTATAAAGCAAATCAGATTTTTTTTTCCTACAAAGCACCATTCCACATCAAACCACTCTGATTGATTAACAGTCACTTAATGATGCATTTCTTCATACTCGTACCATGTCATGAAGCCCACGCTCACAATATCAGAAGAGGGCTGAAATAAACAAAAACAAATGGGTACAAGAGAGAAGACATTTCAGCACACATGGATAAAAATATGCTTCAACGTGTTATACAGTCATACTGTGATTCTGACCGAATCTACAGAACTATTGAATGAACAATGTCTTATAACACTGTTAATTTGTTTAGTTTTCCAAAAGGTTTCATTTTTGTGAATGTAGTACACCAAGTGTTCATGTGTGACCTTTGATTCTTAACTCAGTCAGCAATGTCACCAGGTTAGACACACATGAATATTGTCATTTTATCAAATAAAGCCTAGGTTTTATATGGTAAGAGGTTCAGAGTATAAAAAATGCACGTGCCTGAACTGTCTTGACTGAGTGATGATTTTCACCCTCTGTGTTGAAGCAGGAAAAGTGCTGTACATTTTGTAGCCACAGCTGTCCATTGAGGTCCAGGACTGAATTTGAAGAACGCTGGACTGCTGAGTAAACAGTAGGCTGTTTATGTTGCCTAAAGACATGAACGGTTAACTTGCGAGTTGAGAAAACACACGTTGAGATCTATAGTCTAAGCTGCAGCAGTGTTGGGTATTTTTTTTAATTTTTTTTTTTGAGATGCTAGAAAGGCAGATAACATTTGGGCCAAGGGTGCTATGATAGGAAATTTTAGCTGATCCCTTTGCCATTGCATATTAGTAGCTTTTTTTTTTTTTTTTTTGGCCAGCATTACAAAGCCTCTTCACTTTCTTGTGTTCTTGTCCTGTGAAGAGGTGAGAGCTAACCTTGTCATACTTGAAATGCACTTCTGACACAAAGTTTCTGGCTTTACATGCTTTCCCTAATTTTAAACCATACGTGTTGTTATAGGGAACTGCCTCTTTGCATACACTGACATGTGTTTGGGAAGCTGTGTGCAGGATGGGGAAACTATTTTTTTACTGCACTATTTTTTTTACTGTATCGGTTTGAGTTTTATAGGTATAGGGCTTCTGTTTTAAGTTAAATATTCATGTGGAAAGCATTCATTTGCTGAGAACATTTGCTCTCTCTGCATATTTAAAGGAATCCAGCAAAGTGTTCAGATATAAAGCAGGGAACAGGCCAGTAGTTTAATCAGTGTGGAAGGTGAACTACTGGTATCAAAGGCCAAAGAAGTTAAGCAAACAAACATGTGCACATCAGCATACTGAGTTAAACAGAAAGAAAACAGCTGCTTTTGCCTTTTGTTTTGTGGAGTGTTTTCTAAGTAGGGTACATAGGGAATGCTGTGTCCTATTGTTTGCTATCAGATGAAGCAAAAAGAATAATTTCATCACTAGTTTCACAAAGTTGAAGTCTGTTCTTAGATTAGTATGTTTTGGAGGATGTTTACCTTTTTATGTATTTGTGTGTTTTTTTTTCTGTCAGGAATTGTAAAATAAAACAGCCGATCGTAGCCGGTTTTAATTTTACAAGATAGTTTTGACATTTTCAATCTCAGAAAATGTATGTTTTCAGAAAATTTCTGGTCTTTAGGCTTGCGGCAGACAGTATGGCGAAAATAGGGTGGGTACAGAAAAGGACATCTTCAAAATATTCACATTTTGTTCCTTTGTATCTTGAAATGAAATGACTTAGCTGGATAAAGGGTCACCCTCAACTCCTAAACTCAGTCTAGTGTAACTTATCACATTCTACGTTCCTCTATTGACTTTCTACTGTGATCAGTTGTGATCATTTTAATTATTTCACCATAAAAATATGGAGCCTTCACCATATGGCTGGAGCCTTCTAGTGTTTGGTAGTGCAACTACAAGCCAACAATCAAGTGTGGGTTGCAATGTTCTGTCAAAAGATATCAGTGATAAAGTTGTGGACAGCCACAAGTGAGGACATAGATACAAAACAAAAATCCAAACTGGACGAAAGAGCGAGGAGGGGACTGAGAGGCTACCAAAAGGCCCATGGCAACTACAGGAAGTTATGGCAAAGATTGGTCATTGTGTGCATGTGTCAAGAATATCACAAGTGCTCTATAAACGTGGCTTGTGTGGGAGGGTTGCAAGAAAGGAGCCACTCCTCAAGACAGGTGACATTAAGTCTAGATTGAGCTTTGCCAAAAGGCACCTGGAAGAGTTTGTGGCCAAGTGGAAAAAGGTGCTATGGTTAGATGAGACCAAAATCAAACTATTTGGCCTCAGCACCAACCGGTACATCTTGTGCAAAGCCAATACAGCTCACCCTCCAAATAATACCATACCTACAGTAAAACATGGAGGTGGTAGCATCCTGTTTTGGGGGTGTTTTTTGGGGGTGTTTCCCAGCAAGAACTGGGGCATTTGTCAGGATAGAAGGAAAAATGGATAGAGCAAAGTACCATCAAATTCTTGATGAAAACATGCTGACCCCTGCTAGAAAGTCAATGGGAAGAAGGTTCACCTTCCAACATAACAATGACCCAAAGCACACAGCAAAATTGACCACACAGTGGCTGAAGGAGATAAAGGTGAATGTCCTTGCACTGTCTAGTTAGAACACAGACTGAAATCCTATTGAAAATCTGCAGAACGACTTGAAGATTGTAGTCCACCAAGGGGCACCATCCAATTTGACTGAGCTTGAACAGTTCTGTAAAGAAGAGTGGGGAATATTGTGCAGTCTATATGTGCAAATTTGGTAGAGCAGTATCGCAGGGCAGCAATTAAAGTAAAAGGTGGTTTTATAATAACTGACCCAAAGGGAGATCCCTCATTCTTCTCAGTTATTCTCAGTTTTTTTTTTTTTGTTTTTTTTTTTCCATGAACTGTTGCCATTATATCTTTCACTTGAATATAAGTTCTATTGAGTATATACAGCTGGAAAAGTTTTCGTTGTGTCTTCTTTCAGGATGTAAAGCAATAAAATGTTAATGATTTTGAATATTCTATACCCACTGCATATAAGATATTTTCTTCATTGTGATATGCTTCTAGGACTGTCATTACCATTTCATTTAATTAAATAAAAGAACCCACACCAACAGGATCTCATAAATGTTCTCATGTATACGAAGCAAAATTAAATGTTTGCTTTTATAAATGTATGCACATGAACACTTAAGTAATTGTCTAGTGACCACCACATATGCACAGTATTAATTACTTTACATGCAATGATTTTATTCAATCTGTCTTTGAGATTTAGACACTTGACTCCTACAATATGTTTTGTAAACCATTTCTAAATGAATAATTGAAAAGATCACCAGAGCATCACACCGAATGAGTTGTAGGCTTGTAGGGCTAGTTAATGATCAACAGATGTATTCAACCTTAAGGCCAACAACTCCTTCTATACTTCAGAACAGATAATCAGTTGAACCAGTCTTATCTCACATATTCATGTTTCTTTGTGCAGTCAGAGAGTATTTGCAAATACTCTCAAATAAGTATCTTGTCTCATCTGTTACAAATTGTTTTGGTTTTCCACTAAATTTCTTTGGGTGTATTTAATATAGGGAATGAACAGTTGGTATTCTTACATACTTTGAAGCTGGCTCTTCACATATAAATTAACTAAACACCATATCTTTATGTATTACACTATAGTCTTTGTGACTGATTGCACCACATGTTATTCCGCTTCGTTTGAAGATAACGTATTATCAATCTAGTCATTGATTCCTACTTGCTAGCTTGGTCTGTCTCTGTTGCACAGTGCTAAGTTTGGAGTTGTGAAGGCTAGCACATACTTTTTCAAAAATGCGTGAAGCCAGCCATCTTTTCATGCTGCCACTAACACAATGTTCTTGGATAGTTTAAAAAAATTTGAGGAGAACACTAACCGCAAACACTATAATGGCTAGCGTCATCCTGAGCTATAAGGGAGAGGGAGGGCCATCCGACCCACCAAGAAAGAGCATTGCTAGTTATGCAATCTTTCTGCTTTAGGATCAGTGCTTAGTAATGCTGGGTACTGTTTAAGCGTGGTAGTTGTACTCTACCTTTTTTGCTTTAGTCTTATAGTAAAAGAAATGTTATTTGAGCAGTAATTGTTTTAATTACTGCTGTTTATTTATGTAGCACATTTTACATGCCACGTAAGTTGTACAGAAGTGTTATTGACATTATACTAGAGCTGCCTTGGTGGCTGTCTACCATTGGCTAATGCTACAGTGTTTGCGTACTCTAATATTACTCCATAAATAGTACTGTCGGTTTCTTACTAAGGTTTCAAACGTAACGGTCATATAACATTACTGTTTGTTTACTGTAAATCGCACGCTGTTAAGGAATAATAGAATTAACAGCAACCAACGCAGTGAAAAAAGCCAGTTAGTCATTATGTGTGTCAAATACAGTACACTCTTCAGCTCTTAGATAGATTTTGTCTTTGACCAGATGTTTCCTCAAGTTGTGTGCATGTCCATGGCCAGCTGTGCATTTCGCATTGCGTATATTGCAGTGATTGTTGTCTGTGTCAAGTTTTGAGAAGTATAACCACACTTGTGACTGCTTTTGGCTCACCTCTGTCCTGATGTATGTTGGATTTGCTCTCCGGTACCAAAATTTGGGACTGATTGATGTATCATGAATCAGTAATTAAAAGTACTGAGTTTAGTGTCCAACACCAATACTAAGACAGTTGCGACACACAGGAGTCCCGACCTTATGTAATTTCACAACTTTATCTCCGGTGTTAAAACGTCAGAGGAATCAAGTACCTTAACAAATGTTCACTTTACACCCGATTTTTCAGAACTTAAAAATCTTTGGTGGTGGCAAAACCTAATTTTTGACAATAGATGACAATCTGTCATCTCAGATTTGTATTATCCAGTTAGACCTTTTGACAACCAGTGGCCGCTGTGGACAACTTCAGGCAGGTTTACAAAAACATTTCTGTTTCTAACTTGTAGCCATATGCTTTTGAACATGCATTGTGGTTTTCTCTGAAAGTGGCTTGAGATGATGTGGCTTTATTGAGCTGTTTTTTCAGAATTGAAAGCAATGTGAAGTCCTGTACGGTGTGGTGTCCTATACAAATGTATAGATCAAAATGTTAAATTTAGCTACAGGCCAGTGATGTAAATGCAAGACAGATAAAATGTAATGTTCAAGCATTTAGTTTCAGATTTGATATCTCAGTTTTGATTTTGGAATGATATCTCAGGGTCTTGTTACTGATCTCTGCTTGCTTTTCCAATCATATCCTGAGTTGTTTTTTCTACAGGCTTGTGCCTCCTGAATCGTCTTCCAGCTTTCCACTGCTGACTCAGATCTGTGCATGTTCATGACTCAGCTTGAGATGTATCCAGACAATCAGCTGGGTGGGTGTAAGGGAATGCAGCAATGAGCAGGCATGTCTTTTAAGAGATAAACAGGACCACTCATGCGTTTTCAGGTGTGAGTTTCCAGTGCCATTCATTTACTCCAAATGTAATCTTTTTTTTAGTTTGATAAATGCAGTTTACACCTAACATGTCTCCTCACTGACTAACATTAACGGTACTGCATTTAGGCAAAAAAAAATAAATAAATAAATTTTTGAACCCCTGAGGTGAGTGACAATGTTGTTGACAGTGTCTGCCTAACGTTTAATGTTGGATCACTGCAAATACCTTTTTAGTTTTTACTTTAACCACTTCAGTTTCTCTCAGAAATGCATCTAGTAGACCTGAATTTACAGTGACATGTTTTCCGTTTGTTATTTTATACTTTTAACTGCAATGTCTTATGTTAAGTCTTTTGGGGCATTGTGGACTGTACTGTTCTTACTGTTAACACAAATGTTTGTGTAAAATGTAGAGACGGGCCCGAACCGATATGATATCGATATCGGGTCCGATATAGCCGTATATCCGATATCGGGCGGACAGCCCCGATCTCTATATTCCAGTTCGCAGCTAGCGCTGGACCTTAAACTCGACGCTGTGAAATACAAGATGCGTCACCGCCCCCATACCATGAACCTGCGGCAACTTCAATCTGAGCAATCTGATGCGTGTAAAGCCAGTGTGCCGAGGGGTGGAAGTACCGTTGCGTCGTACAATACAACAAATTTCATCAAGCCCCTGCAGAGATTTCACGACAAAGTGTACCAGGAGATGCTAGCAAACGGGAAAAGACACCAGGCAGGAGACGCTTGTTGATGTTTTCCAAAAACGCAACAAATTTACAGCAGACAACCCAAAAGGGAAAGGAATATCAGAGAACACTCTTAGCTCTCCCCCAAGACCTCTTTGGGGTTCTTTCAGGAGCTATTTTGTGTGTTTTGTTGGCTGTTTGTGCCCTCTCCCCCTCTATCTCTCAAAACACGACGGGGCTAAATTTGGGCATCTCGTAACTCGGCCGGTCCACCTTAAAGACAGAAGTAGTTAGATACACTCTGCCCCTGTGGTGTCTCCGAATCCACGTAATTTAAAATGCATTAGTTTTGCACTTTATTTTTTTACACAGTTGTTGCTGCTAAAATTGACATAATACTTGAACTATTTAGATGATTTTCTCAAAACACGGCGAGGCTAAAGGTGGGCTTCTTGTAACTTGGCCGGTCCACCTTAAATACAGAAGTGGTTAGATTACACTCTGCCCTGTCGTCTCTCTGAATTCACATTATTTTAAATGGATTAGTTTTGCACTTTATTTTTTTACACAGTTGTTGCTGCTAGAATGGACATAATACTTGAACTATTTAGATGATTCAGCCAAGATAGTTGTGTTTTTGATATAAATATTTTACAAAATTTTACAGCTGTTGCTGCTACCTTTTTCTGAAGTGTGACATAAATTCCTTTGGAATGCCTTTAAAT
>JBBIGA010123029.1:0-25420 GCA_037576975.1 Alestes dentex | reverse complement strand
TTTTAGCTATGTAATGTGTGCCTACTCTTGTTCAAGTGCATGTTTTAGGCATGCATTTAACATGACGTTAAATGGTGAGGGATAAGCTTCTGTTAATTGTTAGCTATTTCATCCTCATATCTCCACAGTGGAAACTAGACGTCCGAGTTAAAGCCTTTTAAAAGCTCCCTCACAGAAAAGTATTACATTATTACAGGTTATGAATACACTGCCTTCTGCCTAAGACATTCAATTATCATTTTGAGAAGATTTTTGACAAAATAATTTTTTTAAAGGTATTAGCAAATAGTAAATAATAAATTAGTAAATGGTAATTACAGTGGTTTATTTGAGCAACTAGTAATGCCTGGTTCCCATCAGCACCACTACGAATAAAATCTGGTGACTTTCTTCAGTTCATCCAACCATTCCGAATGACTCTGAAACACCATGACTGAATTATCCTGAAATAAAAAAAATCAGCGGAATTCCCCTTTAACTTCAGTATTAATGGCAGCTCTGCTTTGCTGTGCGTGCACGCTTTTTACATATGCCTTGGCAACAGCTGAAAACACTGCAAAGCAAGGAAACGATGTCCACATTAGTGCAGGGCCCATGGCAGCAGTGCCTTGACATTTCAACTTTTTTTGTGGGATTGAGTCTTTGACAAATAACCAAGCCAGACGGTTTGCTGGGCTCTCGTTTAACAGATGTTTGGTTTCTTTTCCGGTAATTGTTATGCAATAGCAGAATATGCTGTGTAAAATTCATAAGACTATCCTGGAGTCTGCACGATGAGTTTATTTGTCACTGGAGATTTTAAAAGTACATGGTTCTTGTGATTGAAGCCTGCCATTTTATGTTATGTTCATTAATTTCAAGTTCATTCATTTCAAGAAGCAGTGGTTTAAAAAAACCTTATACTCCACAAATTAGCACTGTACCTAAAACATTGGTTAAAACAGTTTATATATATATATATATATATATATATATATATAAAAGCATTTTCCACAAATCCCAGGCATAGTAAATTTGTCAGTGTTTGGTGCCCATATTTTGCCTTTCGTGTCAGTGCTGAAGCTATGAAGCTAACGTAGCTAACAGAGACCAAATGTCACACAAATAGTTTCTGTAGATATATCATTCTCACCTGACTCAAACTGCATACAACACTTCATAAAGGTGGTACACATTTATGGATCAGAACCATTAATTGGGACTCTTGTTTATGCAGTTGCCTAATTTGGGTGGTATAAGATTTGCTAGCTACATTAGCCTTGTCGGTCTGGCGCACATTTTGGTTTGCTTGGTTTTCTACTGAAGATCGCTTTAATAGGCCAATTGTGTTTTATTCAGTAGAGGAAGAGGCTCACGTATAACAGATTGGTTGATGTACAGCCTACAAGGTACTGTGTGTATCTTGCGGGCCTCCTTATACAAGTGTGAGCGCATGGCCAGGTGTTTATCATAACAACTCAGCCTCTTTTCACCTTGGGAAACATAACAGCCTCATATTTACATGTGTCTTCCAGAACTATTGTATTTCCTTACATCCCTTTTTTCCTGTTTTGCTCTTGGCAAAGCTGTAACACATGCATATGCATGTACTGCCAGCAGATGAACTTAAATGTTTGCTAATGGTAACAGATGTTCATTGGGATGTCATCATGCACTGGGTTATCTAGAGTAGATAGGCGTGATGTATACGCATTTAGAGTTTATCGATTGTTTGGTAATGTTGTGCACTTTGATTCCTAACCTAATCGTAGCCCAATTCTGCCTGTCATAACATCATGAATCTCTTTAGGTCGAGGGTTCTTGACTCCTTCCTGGGGCTACTTTTTCCGCCAAGAGTGGGTCTAAATCATTTCATCCAGGACTTGATGGATTGTTCGGTCTGGGCTGTTTCTCCAAAGGCCTCCCAGTGTAACAGCCATAACAGGAAAGAATAATGCATTCAGAGTGACCTACACACACACACACACATGAAAGAAGCGCTTCAGGTTCCTTTCAGTGAATGGTTCTTTGGTGAATCATTTTTGTAAATGAGATACATAAGTGTGAAGAAGTGTGAAGAATTATTGTAGAACATTTCCATCATGTGAAGGTTCTCGAAAGCATCTAAAGTTCCTTTACAATGTCAAATTTCTTTAGGAATCCAAAACACCAATTTTTGTAGGTGTAATGAAGATTTGAAGGTTTTTCTGGAAGTTTTCACTCTTAAAAATAAAGATGTCAAAAGGGGTCATTTGCATGGGGCTATTTTTGGAACTGAAATGTGAGTGTGAGGAACCTTTTTGAACTTCAAAGAACTTCCACATAACCTCACAGAACCCCATGTGGCACATTTTTAAGAGTGTGTAATTTTTAAGAGTGGTTGTTTCATTAAATGACCAATTGTGTCACTTTTACTTTTTTTAAAGTTTTTTTTTTTACTCTTTAAAATAGGTGTCACAGATTTTTTTTGAGTGATCACTTCTGCATCCTTTAATGGATGGTTCTTAGGAGAACATGTTAGTAAATGAGATATTTGTTTGTAAAGATTTCAAAGAACCTCCACATGATATAAAGGTTCCTTAGATTTATGTAGAATGATTTGCTTATGTGAAGGTTCTTTAACCCACTGAAAGGTTCTGCACACTTTACACATCTCCTTTCAACCATTATTCTTTAGAGAACAAAAGGTGGTTCCTCTGTGTCACTGGTCAAACTTACTGTTTGTGGTAATTTGTAGTTTAGCTCACTCTGAAATACTCTGATTCAAATTTAGGTGCTGGTTTGGTCTTAGATGGCCGCTGGGCCAAAGGTGATGAATGAACCTAGCACCCACGTTTATCTTTGATTTCATTCATTCCATATGAACGTTCTCTGTGGTTTTCTTGTGAGGTGCTTGCCAAAACCGCTCAAGTGCTTAGTGAAAGCCTCTCCTCGGGGGTGCCCTTAAAACTCCATCATCTGGCGTTATGTAAAGCGCTCTGAGCGTTCAGGCTGCCTGGAGACCGCCAGCCATGTTTACGCTCACCCCAAGTGGAGGAGAAGATGGAAAGCAGTCAATGAGAGAGTGACAGAGAAAGAGAAAGAAAGAGAGAGAGTGAGTGACTTTTAATCGCAGCCAGATTCGAAGGTTGCCAGCATACTTCTTAATGGCTCTGACGTCAGCCAGCGAGCGCTAAAGAGGAGTTGGTCGGCCTGAGGTTCAGCATTTGCAGCATTAAGTGCTTTAATAAGGGCCATTGAGCTGGATTTCTTTATAATGAGCTTCTCGATGATTGGGATCCTTTTGTAACTCTGGAATCACAATATCTGGCCAATCGAACCTTAATGATGGAAGTGGCGCATTAACTGAGGGATTTGAGAATAATAAAACTAAGATGGATACATGTTGATTAGTTTACAAGCTCTATTGTTCATTTAAACTGGATGGAGCTGTCAGAGACATGTTGACTACACTCTGGGAGCAGTACAAAGCCGTTTGATTGCTGTTTCCCCAGAAACTGAGTTGCATTCAGTTCACGGATCCTCTTACCAGAACCTTACAAACATTCTCTCGTGCAGTATATCTGATTCTGCACAGGCAAAGTCGGATCGGCTATCCATTCCCCCGCCGTGTCTTTACCCTCAGTCACAAAACCATGGAGTTATGAGAAGTATGCCCTCTTTATTTTCCCTTTCCCACTTCTCACACATGGTTTGAATGGAGTCAAACCACAAGGTCAGGGCTCAGCCAAGCAGAAAATAACGAGAGCAGGATTGAACCATACCTCACGGCTGCAGCCATCGTTAGGCCCTATTAGTGAGTAATACAAACACAGCACCTTTTCCCGGTGTCAAAAAACCTAAACAAGTCTCTGGAACCTGTGTATGCAGTAAATGTAATTTGGGAGCATTAGGTGGAAGGTGTTTGGACACACGGATTAAATCGATCAAGATGTTGCCTCAAGGTCCCTGGAGAAAAATGGCTGCATATGTCACATAAGGATGTGGCTACAGCAACAGCAAAGTGATGATGATTTACACAAAAGACTGACAGACTTCTAGTGCAGGGGCAACTAAGCCTGAGAATGCTCCACTAGGAGAGCTTATGCTAACCAGTCCTGCTAGGAAATTTGGCAAAGACCAGTGTAGCTTTTTAAAAATCAGCATATGTTGTGTTATGCTGTTATACTGGTTTTCCAAACGACCATGCTGGGTTGCCTGCTATTAAACATGGAATTCATGCTAGTCTAACGTGAATTTTTCAACAGGGTGTGGAAGGAAACTGGAAGGAATGTTATGCTGCTAGGAGCAAAAAAATGTAACTGAAAACTAAGTCATCCTTAAAAGTGTAACATACACAGACATGGACCAAAATGCAGAATATAAAAATATGAAGTTTATTGCGATACAAAGTCCACAAAGGATACCACGTCTAATTCCGTACCAGGACTTACAAAAAGTTCATGAAGATAAAATCCCTGTTAGCAATTCATCATATTATGTTTTTGTTCTGCCACCGTCTTACCTCTAAATTCTCAAAGTGTAATTGTAGTTTTTTCTATCCAAACTGCATGCTAGCGAAAGTTTTCAATATGTTTTGCACAGTTATTTAAAACAATACATTCACTGCATATGGAATTTCATTCTGTCTAACAATCATTATTATAAGCTCATTATTAGAAGCTGTATTGATGTCGCTGTGAGCCTTGGTTTGTTTGTTTTTTCTCCAGTTGGAATTTCATAAGGGAGTCTCAAATAAGTAGTAATTATAATAATGACATTTGCAGCAGTGACAGCCTCCAAAAAGCATTCTTCAAATAATATCATGCTAACTGATGACAACTAGCTTCCATTCCGAGAATGTTTACGTAGGTTAAGCCACTCAAAGATGAGCCAAATGCTACTATACTTTATGCAAGAGCAATTAAGTGATATACCAACTGCAAAATTCTGTAGCCTGAGTGTGTGAGTTCTGTATATTATAAAGCCTGTGTCAGGAATATGGCAGCTTTTACATTTCAGGAGTGATAAGTTGGGGTTGGAATTACATTAAAATCCTTGTTCAGCAAACCAATGCTAGCTTAAATTCTAACTATCCCGTAGCTTTACACCATCACTTAGCTCCATATTTTTGCTTATAGTACCTTTTATTCTTTTATTTTTGTGAGAATGTTCATTTGTAGCAACAACAAAAACATACCTTACTTACTTTAGTATGGTTTGATGTATTATTTATTATTTGGCCGTGTTGCTGATTGTTAAGTCGAAAGGGTTAAGCATGAGCATGCTAATGCAAGTTCTGCTAGCATGACCTCACAACACTAACCCCAAAAGTAGCTTCAGATGGCATAAAGCTTGGTATAAGGCCCACAACTGACTCACTTTCTTAAAGCTTGATGTATTGTGTATCGTTTGGCTAGGCTGATGATCATTAGGACCTCACCACTGCTCTGGAGGATTAAGCACTAGCATGCTAACGCAAGCCGTGCTAGCATGACCTCACAGCGTTAACATATAAAGCAGCCTCGGACGTCACCAGAGAGGCCTGGAACTTCAGGCTTGGATCCGAGAGCCGTGTTTGGTAAACACGCCTTTAGAAACCACTGCCATCAGAGCCGCAGCCTTCGCCGGTGCCAGAATTAATAAGAGGTTAATGACATGGTTTGGCCCTGGTCCAGGCCCTACTGATCAAATGCGGGTCTCTCTGCAGCCCTTCGCTCACTTAATGCAAACCATTCCTTCGCTTGTGCTCACTCAGGACTGTTCTTCAGCAGCAAAAATGCTCCGTTTTCCTCATTGTGAGATATAGTTCCCTTTTATTATTACTGTTATTGTCATAATCGTCTCTCAGTTCCAAGATCAGAATATTTGCTTTCCTGGGTGTCTGTGGATGCAAACCCAAGGCTCGACTTCTGGGATTCCTTTGCAAGTTAATAAAACCCCCAATAAAGAAGAACATGTGAATACGTTTTGACCACCTTCTTCTCAGATCAGTTGGTAACAAATCCTCGAATTATAACTTATAGGCCTGCTTTTAGACCCCCAACTCAATGGGGCATGATTGTTTGCGCTCTTCTGCATCTTTGTTACGTAACTTTTGTTATATTAGCATCTTTAAATAGATCAAAAATCAATTCTTTCTGGAGTTGAATGACGAGCTGAGAGTTCTGTCTGCACTGTACATTAAACATCTGGTGGTAATCTAAAGGGAAACGCTACATTATGTTATAACTTTGCCTGACAGCATGGAGCAAAATGGATGGGGGAAGCTGGAGAGGTGGGGGGTCCCTGAACACAGGCAAGCAGGATAACGCGAAGCATACGGACAGCATCTCTTTAAAAAACACAAACACAGTTTCTTAAATAGCATGTCCCACAAGAAACAACTATCCAGCAATTCTTTTTCCTGATAGGTGAAAGTCTTGCAGTCTGTAATCGAGCAGCCAAGAGTTGTTTGCTTCTTTAGTTCTGCACTAAAGCTAATGTAGATGACACATAATGGAAGCTTATACCTTTGCAGATAGAAGGGTGCTAACAGAAAGCCTACAGTTGGTTTCTCACCAGAGTAAATACCCCCGAGCAGATGAATTTCAAAAGGCCAATCTCAGCATGGCCAATAGGAGAGCTGTAGAGGAGGACAGACTTGGTTATGTGGCCTCTGGCACTATGTGACACACAGTTTCTGTTAAAAACAGACATATATATGGACAAAATTTAAGCTTCAAGATGCCTCTTCTTTATTTGGCTACGTTAACTGACTTTAGTCCAGTTTTAAGGACAACAGTATATCGGACAGTCTCTATTATCTATTGAAATTATCGAAAGTACAGGACAGAAGTCTGTCTTAAAGATGTCCACTGTTTCTAGCTATGCTAAGATGCTTTTGTCAATTTTTATGAATGAAGTATTGCAAACAGTGTCAGAAACTATTAGGGATTACTGAAGAGCTGGACATGGTTTGTGGTAGGTGTGTGTTTTGGCACCATGCTGATGACAGAACCAAAGACACTCAGACACCAAAGGTGACCAAATAATGGCTAATGGACTACATTTGAGATGAGGATGAGAAGTGGTGTAAATGAGATTCTTTGATGAAGTGTCACTTTAAAATGTGTTGACTTTCATGAAGTCTGGATCACTTTCAGCAGATGTGTGTGAGGCAGGATTCCTTACTGCCTTTTAGCAGTCATGCTGAGAACTGAGCTGCGCTGGAGCTGCCTAACAGGGGAGGGAGTAGCACCATGACGCAACAGTGAGCACTGGGCCTCCGCCATCAGCCGCAAGCTTACATAGCCTCTCTCTCTCTCTCTCTCTCTCTCTCTCACACACACACGCACACATGCACACACACACACACACACACACACACACACACACACACACACACATGCTTCAGAACTCATTCTGCTTCAACATTTCTTTTTCTCTCTGCAATCACACATATATCTCTTCTTGTTTTTCCCACTTCTTCAACAGTCTCTTTTTTCTTTTGTGTTTTGCCTTATTGCAGAGAAATTCTGTCTGTCACATACACACACACACACACACACACACACACACACACACGCATGCATGAGCAGATGCACTTAATTTGTACAATATCAATTCTTTCGGTAATACATAGTCTAATACACGACTTAATAATGTCCCAAATATATGTCACCTATATGTAATAATATGATGACACATACATCTCAGATACATAGTAGTAAGTATCTGTAATTATGTTCCTTATATAGTATCTGTAAAAAAAAAGCACCTATATGTAATATTTAAATTCCCCTTATGTATTATATATAAGTACCAAAATGTAATAAAACTGCACCCTATAAAATAAAAAAAATGTAGGAATATGCTAAATATGATAAATGTGTAAATAACTAGATGTAATAATATGTATAATATTTTTAGAGCTCCTGTGAAAATCACTTTTCACAATCAGGACATTACTGTATGTACAATGTTTGAAAAACACACACACACACACACACACACACACACACACACACACACTGAGAGTGGCGCCAGTCTCTTTAGAGCAGCAATGGCAGAAATGTTGGTTTGGATAAACTACTCTATCTCAGTTCAGTCCAGTCACAGCCACAGTGAACCCAACCACCCTGCTTTACTCTGCTTTGTCTTCCATCTCCCAAACCACAGCTCTGATGATGAAGTTACAGTGCATATAAGTGCTGATATCGCTCTCCTTTTATCAGAATTCAATCTTTTCTCCCTATACATATTTGACATTTTTATGCGTCCCTGCAGATGGATCACCCAAATGGTTCCTATTAACTTTCTGGGGAACTTTGGAATTGGGGGTGTCTTATATGCTTATCAGACACAAGAATTAATCCATAGTTAGGAGTGTCATGACAGTGTATTTATAGCAAATGGCAGGAAATTGGTATGTTGTGTTTAATTTGGCGGTTTAAATTGAAAAAATCAGTTTTATTTACAGTCGCAGTCCAACAGTGTAAGAACTATTAGCTATTCGTGTTTTTATGTGATGTTTTTATGTATGTTCTTTCTTCAAATCTGTAGAAGTTTCACAGAATTTCTTCATGAATCTCTGCCAAGTTTAGTCTCTTGTCTTTGAGGTGCAAGTCTCAGCTGAGTCTCTTGTCTTTGGTATGCAAGTCTGAGTTGTGTCTCATGTCTCTTGTGTTCGAATCTGAGCCGTGTCTCTGGGGTGTGAGTCTGAAATGATTCTCTTGTCTCTGGGATGTGAGTCTGAGACGATACTCTTGTCTCTGAGGTGTGAGTCTGAGATGATACTCTGGTCTCTGAGGTGTGAGTCTGAGACGATACTCTTGTCTCCGGGGTGTGAGTCTGAGCCAATACTCTTGTCTCTGAGGTGTGAGTCTGAGACGATACTCTTGTCTCTGGGGTGTGAGTCTAAGACAATACTCTTGTCTCTGAGGTGTGAGTCTGAAAAGATACTCTTGTCTCTGGGGTGTGAGTCTGAGATGATACTCTTGTCTCTGGGGTGTTAGACTGCGATGATACTCTTGTCTCTGGGGTGTTAATCTGAGACGATACTCTTGTCTCTGACGTGTTAGTGTGTTAGTGAGTCTGAGAGGTGCAAGTCTCAGCTGAGTCTCTTGTCTTTGGTATGCAAGTCTGAGTTGTGTCTAATGTCTCTTGTGTTCGAATCTGAGCCGTGTCTCTGGGGTGTGAGTCTGAAATGATTCTCTTGTCTCTGGGATGTGAGTCTGAGCTGATACTCTTGTCTCTGACTTGTGAGTCAGAGATAATACTCTTGTCTCTGAGGTGTGAGTCTGAGAAGATACTCTTGTCTCTGAGGTGTGAGTCTGAGACGATACTCTTGTCTCCGGGGTGTGAGTCTGAGACAATACTCTTGTCTCTGGGGTGTCAGTCTGAGCTGATACTCTTGTCTCTGACTTTTGAGTCTGACATGATACTCTTGTTTCTGGGGTGTGAGTCTGAGACGATACTCTTGTCTCTGGGGTGTGAGTCTGAGATGATACTCTTGTCTCTGGCGTGTTAGTCTGAGCTGATTCTCTTGTCTCTGGGGTGTGAGTCTGAGATGATACTCTTGTCTCTGGGGTGTAAGTCTGAGACGATACTCTTGTCTCTGAGGTGTGAGTATGAGACGATACTCTTGTCTCTGAGGTGTGAGTCTGAGATAATTCTCTTGTCTCTGGGGTTTGAGTCTGAGACGATACTATTGTCTCTGGGGTGTGAGTCTGAGAAGATACTCTTGTCTCTGGGGTGTGAGTCTGTGATTATTCTCTTGTCTTTGGGGTGTGAGTGTGAGACGATACTCTTGTCTCTGAAGTGTTAGTCTGAGATGATACTCTTGTCTCTGGGGTGTTAGACTGCGATGATACTCTTGTCTCTGGGGTGTTAGTCTGCGACAAAACTCTTGTCTCTGAGGTGTCAGTCTGAGATGATACTCTTGTCTCTGGGGTGTTAATCTGAAAAGATACACTTGTCTCTGAGGTGTTAGTCTGAGATGATACTCTTGTCTCTGAGGTGTTAGTGTGCGACGATAAACTTGTCTCTGAGGTGTTAGTCTGAGATGATACTCTTGTCTCTGAGATGTTAGTCTGAGACGATTTTCTTGTCTCTGGGGTGTTAGTCTGAGACGATACTCTTGTCTCTGAGGTGTGAGTCTGAGATAATACTCTTGTCTCTGGGGGGTGAGTCTGAGATGATACTCTTGTCTCTGAGGTGTGAGTCTGAGATGATACTCTTGTCTCTGGGGTGTGAGTCTGAGATGATACTCTTGTCTCTGGGGTGTGTCTGAGACGATACTCTTGTCTCTGAGGTGTGAGTCTGAGACGATACTCTTGTCTCTGAGGTGTGAGTCTGAGATAATTCTCTTGTCTCTGGGGTGTTAGTCTGAGACGATACTCTTGTCTCTGAGGTGTTAGTGTGCGACGATACACTTGTCTCTGAGGTGTTAGTCTGAGATGATACTCTTGTCTCTGAGGTGTTAGTGTGCGACGATAAACTTGTCTCTGAGGTGTTAGTCTGAGATGATACTCTTGTCTCTGAGATGTTAGTCTGAGACGATTCTCTTGTCTCTGGGGTGTTAGTCTGAGACGGTACTCTTGTCTCTGAGGTGTGAGTCTGAGACGATACTCTTGTCTCCGGGGTGTGAGTCTGAGACGATACTCTTGTCTCTGGGGTGTCAGTCTGAGCTGATACTCTTGTCTCTGACTTTTGAGTATGAGATGATACTCTTGTCTCTGGGGTGTGAGTCTGAGCTGATTCTCTTTTCTCTGGGGTGTGAGTCTCAGCCGATTCCCTTGTTTCTGAGATTTTTCAGTCTGAGACAATAATTTTGTCTCTGGGGTGTTAGTCTGAGCGGATACTCTTGTCTTTGGGGTGTGAGTCTGAGACGATACTCTAGTCTCCGGGGTGTGAGTCTGAGACGATACTCTTGTCTGTGGTGTGTTAATCTGAGATGATACTCTTGTCTCTGGGGTGTTAGTCTGCGATGATACTCTTGTCTTTGGGGTGTTAGTCTGAGACGATACTCTTGTCTCTGAGGTGTTAGTGTGTGACGATACACTTGTCTCTGAGGTGTTAGTTTGAGATGATACTCTTGTCTCTGAGGTGTGAGTCCAAGACGATACTCTTGTCTCTGGGGTGTGAGTTTGAGACGATACTCTTGTCTCTGAGGTGTGAGTCTGAGACGATACTCTTGTCTCTGTGGTGTGAGTCTGAGCTGATACTCTTGTCTCTGACTTGTGAGTCTGAGAGGATACTCTTGTCTCTGGGGTGTGAATGTGAGGTGATACTCTTGTCTCTGGGGTGTGAATCTGAGGTGATACTCTCGTCTCTCAGGGGTGTTAGTCTGAGCTTATACTCTTGTCTCTGAGGTGTGAGTCTCAGCCGATTCCCTTGTTTCTGAGGTTTGAGTCTGAGACAATAATCTTGTCTCTGGGGTGTTAGTCTGAGCTGATTCTCTCCTCTCTGGGGTGTGAGTCTGAGATGATACTCTTGTCTCTGGGGTGTGAATCTAAGACAATGCTCTTGTCTCTGGGGTGTGAGTCTAAAACAATACTCCTGTCTCTGAGGTGTAAGTCTGAGTCAATACTCTTTTCTCTGAGGTGTGAGTCTGAGACGATACTCTTGTCTCTGGGGTGTGATTCTGTGATGATTCTCTTGTCTTTGGGGTGTGAGTGTGAGACGATACACTTGTCTCTGGGGTGTGAGTCTGAGACAATACTCTTTTCTCTGAGGTGTGAGTCGGAGACGATACTCTTGTCTCTGAGATGTGAGTCTGAGACGATACTCTTGTCTCTGGGGTGTGAGTCTGAGAAGATACTCTTGTGTCTGGGGTGTGAGTCTGTGATGATTCTCTTGTCTTTGGGGTGTGAGTGTGAGACGATACTCTTGTCTCTGAAGTGTTAGTCTTAAATGATACTCTTGTTTCTGGGGTGTTAGTCTGAGATGATACTCTTGTCTCTGGGGTGTTAGTCTGAGACAATACTCTTGTCTCTGGGGTGTGAGTCTGTGACGATACTCTTGTCTCTGAGGTGTTAGTCTGAGATAATACTCTTGTCTCTGGGGTGTGAGTCTGAGATGATACTCTTGTCTCTGGAGTGTGAGTCTGAGATGATACTCTTGTCTTTGGAGTGTGAGTCTGAGATGATACTCTTGTCTCTGGAGTATGAGTCTGAGATGATACTCTTGTCTTTGGAGTGTGAGTCTGAGACGATTGTCTTTTCTCTGAGGTGTAAGTCTAAGACAATACTGTTGTCTCTGGGGTGTGAGTCTGAGACGATACTCTTGTCTCTTTGGTGTGAGTCTGAGCCAATACTCTTGTCTCTGGGGTGTTAGTCTGAGATGATACTCTTGTCTCTGAGGTGTGAGTCTAAGACTATTCTCTTTTCTCTCGGGTGTGAGTCTGAAATGATGCTCTTGTTTCTGGTGTGTGAGTCTGAACTGATACCCTTGTCTCTCGGGTGTGAGTCTGAGATGAAACTCTTGTCTCTGGGGTGTTAGTCTGAGATGATACTCTTTTCTCTGAGACGATATTCTCATCTCTGCGGTTTGAGTCTGAGATGATATGCTCGTCTTTGGGGTGTGAGTCTGAGCCAATTCTCTTGTCTCTGAGATTTGAGTCTGAGTCGACTCTCTGGTCTCTGAGGTGTGTCTGAGATGATACTCTTGTCTCTAGGGTTTGAATCTGAGCTGATACTCTTGTCTCTGGGGTGTTAGTCTGAGCTGATACTCTTTTCTCGGAGTCGATATTCTCATCTCTGCGGTTTGAGTCTGAGACGATATGCTCATCTTTGGGGTGTGAGTCTGAGCCAATTCTCTTGTGTCTGAGATTTGAGTCTGAGCCATTACCCTTGTCTCTGAGGTGTGAGTCTGAGTCGATTCTCTGGTCTCTGAGGTGTGAGTCTGAGATGATACTCTTGTCTCTGGGGTTTGAATCTGAGCTGATACTCTTGTCTCTGGGGTGTGAGTCTGAGATGATACTCTTGTCTCTGGGGTTTGAATGTGAGCTGATACTCTTGTCTCTGGGGTATTAGTCTGAGCCGATACTCTTCCTGAAATGTACCCATGGATGTAATGTCAATTAGAATGGCAGAAAAGTCTTCCAATAATGTCTGACTAATTACCTTTTGCACAACAAAATTAATCTGATTAGTTAAAGAAATCGACTTATAGCTATTTTTTTTTTTTTTTGCTTGTTTTAAAAATGCCCAGACTAGTAGAATTTTGGGTGGGTTTTAAAGTGGGTCTACACTAATTTGGGGCACAATCCAGCAACATAAATTGTCCCCTAATGTGTTTTCTCATTACATCAGCTTCCACTGTGTTGATGCATTCAATTAGGTGGTCCTGTGTTGCTGATGGGATTAGCATTCATGCTACAAATTATACGTGGTCATACATGCCTCATGTGAAGCAAATGTGAACCCCAGGCCTACACACAATAGCCCAGTTATGGAACAATTTAACCCACAGCGAGCTTAAATGTAAGTCATTTTATGAACTTGGCTGCAAAGCTCTGCAATTACTGATTTTGACTGTAATGTCCAATAGCACTGGAGATTGGACAAATTGAAATAAATAAATAAATACATAGTAGAAAAGGAAAAAAAATGTATGGACAGATACAGAGATTTTCTTTACATCTCAGCAATTATAATTATACTCAACTTGTTCTCGTTGCCACCAATGAAACAAGGTACCCTCAGACCCAATAACAAAGAAAGCAAGGATTCTGAGGGGGCTGCAGCACCCCTATATTTCAAGACGATTATACTACATTCATTAAAATTGTTAATTTTAAAAACATTCAAACAAAAATTTGAAGTGCAGACCTATTTGTTCACTGTAGCTGTTCACTGCATATTCATAACAGTGAACTCACCTTTGGGAGGCTGTCCCTAAATCACAAGCATGTGTCTATTAGCCTAATATTTTCATCTAATGTCATAATGACTCATTTTCTGAATACATTTATTGCTTTTCCACTATTATTTTTGTGTTTAGTGCACATTTGAGCATGGTTATGGTTCACCTCATTTGCCTAAAGTTCACCCAGAAAGAGAGAGCAGAGTGAGCAAGATGTGCTTTGATGTGGCTGTTGAATGTGTACATTTTTTTTGCCACATCACAACTCGTTATGACAGATTCTGTTTGATGTAACTTGTTCAAAAAAGAGAGTGCACTACAGCTGAATACAGACTCTGATGCAAACATGCTCTGGAACTGGAGGGATAGAAGACCTACAAAAAAGCATTTTTGGTGCATCTGATCCTTACATGAACACTATCTTTATCTTTAGGATCAATGTCAGATTTCCATGTCCTGCCCTTCTGTGGTGCAGTGGTAGAACAAATGGAGCAAAATTTCAACAAGTTGTCCCCGAATGTGTGTTCTCATGATGAGATCATGTCTGCCCCTGTGAGACTAGTAGGTATGCAGATGTTTTCATTTCTACTATGATGATGCAGTTGATCGGGTGGTCCTATTGAAAATAATCTCTTGCTGTTGACTTTAATTAAAATGAAGAGTTCACAGGTAGCTCATACCATGTTACATTCAAGAAAATGTTTGAAAGTATACCATGTGTCAATCAGTAGCTGTGATGTTGTGACGTTCTGGGGTGGAGCGTCGGTCTATCACTTTGATTTTTAAATAGTGGACAAGAAACATTAGCTCACATCCAGAAAGGTGCTATCTGACCAATCAACAACCACCAGCTACTTTCCCTTAGCTTTCATGTGTAAATGTGTGGGGTTTTTTTTTTTTTTTTTACATATTTCTGCATTACAGATCTTATCTTGTCTTTTTTGACCTTACCTTATCTTATCTTATCATATCTGGGATGTGTAATATATCTCAGAGAAAGACAAAGCCTTGCTCAAACCTATACTGAGCGCTAGTAATTTATGATCATGTAAACAGGACCTAAGCCAACTGTTAACATATTTAATAATTAAAAATAAAACCAGACACACTGGGATGCATGCAGAAGTGGGCCTTAAAGGTCAAAGAAGGCCCTTTAAGGCCTTTATAGACTTTTTATACACCTCTGTTTCCTGCTCTGCCTCTAGGTCAGGTGATTGTTGGTCAATGTGACATAAATCATGGAAGGCCATGGAACAGCACTGTCCAAATGAATGCAATGCTTGATAGACTAGAAAGTTTTCATTGGCACCTAGCACAAAGACTGATCACAGCAATGCTACTGAGACTTCCGTATTGATACATATTTGTTGTGGATGTGTTTGTGGGTGAAGATCAAATCATTTAAACATGAAACTCAAGCAAAAATAGCTGGTGGTTGTTGATTGGCTCTGTGGATCTCTGGATGTGAACAAATTTAATCTCTCCTCCATTATTTAAAAATCAAAGCGACAGACCGAAGTCCCAATCAAAATGTCACAGCCATTGGCTGACACATGGTATACTGTCAAACATTTTCTTGAACGCAATGTCATGCTTTGATGTGTGCTACCTATCAACTCATTTTCATGTGAACGGCAAGAGATTATTTTTCAGTCACTGTGAATGAAAGCTAACAGTCTCTCAAACTGATTACAAATCTAATTACAAAACACCCATGACTATGGCCCATGAACTGGGACTTTCTGTCTTGAGGCTGGTTCTCAAATCCGACTTCAGCATTAGAAGTCAAACTAACATGGCTTCTTAGTCCAGCAACTGCAAAAAAGAACCACTTCTTTACTTGTTGACAGTGGTTCTCATCTATTTAGATGGATGTCATGTCATAAAACGTATGTTTGGAGAAACAAACACAGGATCTTAAAACATGCTCTTAAGGAAATACCATGTGCCTTTATTAGAGTAATGCTTTGCCACACAGGCAGATGTTGTATCCCATGCACGCTGGCAATTTGCGTCATGAAGCTGGTGCTTGGGTCCAGCAGAATAGCTCTCCGATGCTGGAGTTGGAGACTTCAGTAGGGAAATTCCAAGTCTTTTTCTCTCTCGCTGTCTCTCTCTGTCTCTCTCCCTCTCTCTCTCTCACTCTGGCCCTCTGTCCCTCCCTCCACCCCACCCCCCCGCACCCCCCCACCCTCCACCCAGGCTCTCTCTTGCCAGGACGCTGACCTCCCTCTCGCATTCCTCAACAAATATCTCCTCGGCCGTGTTTCATCACCGGCTGCAATGCTGAGAAACACACACCAGCGCATGAATCTGTCCAGGGATCCTATCGCAAACAGGCTAAGTAGCCAAAAAAAGCCAAGCTTGGCCTGGGTCACATTGTTTGAATTAGCAGGATTGCGTTCGCCGCAGGGCCGTGCTCGGAGGGCGCACGCATCTGCCTCGCAACACCAGTCCGACCTGCGCCAGAGTGATGTCACGCCGGCATGCCTCCGGTGGTCTCTTGATGACATCACAGGGTGATGTCACCTCAGACGGGTGTGTAGGGTGGGTGGAGTGGGGCTGGGGGTGGGGGGGTGGAAGGGGGGAGTTGATGTTGTTGAGTTTCGTCAGTGGAGTGCAACTCTGCAGGCCTCTGGAGAGAAAGAGCGAGAGAGAACGAAAGTTAGGGGGAGAGGGGAGAAAAGGGTGTTGTTGCAAAGGCAAGAAGAAAAACAACATTTTACAGACAGTCAGGTTCTCCAAGGTACAGATTTCTACTCGGCTGGATGGAAACGGAGGCTGTCGATCAGCTGCACATGCCTTTTCCTGACTGCTCTCATGCTGTCTGTTGTATGGTTATTATGCAGGAAGGTTGTACTTTCTGCAAACAAGACAATGGTGACAACAAAAGTTTCATATTTAAATCAGCGTGAAATATCTCTTCCACCCATGGGCTGAAAATGTGGCACGTGTAATTTTTCGCCAAGTCAGCAATATTTCAATGAGCTGTGAAGGAGAAATGAAAGCAGAAAATCATTCAAGGCCGTGCAGTACCATTAGAGATATTTTTTCTATTAAAGGGTTATTGTTATTATTATTATTATTATTATTAGTAGTAGTAGTAGTAGTAGTAGTAGTATCATCATTATCAATATTAACAACAACAACAACAATAATAATACTATTATTGTTATGATAATAACATCTTTATCAGCTTATCATGCGAAGATATAGTAAAAGTTGATGAAATCTGAGATGGTACCTTTATCAAACCTACACATTTCCAACAACACTGTCTTGCTGCAAATGGCATTGTTCCATAAAGCATTTTTATCACTAAAAATGTTTCTTTTATTTTATTTCTTGTTAAACATTTTGCAATATGTCACATTTTTTCTTTGTTAAATTCAGCAAATGAACAGTAATTGTGTGTTCTTTGCTTGTTTTCATACTGAATCACATGTTTAGATATTTTAAAAACAAAAAAAATTCTCATTTGACAGTAATAACACTTTACTACTTGCACTAGCATTTAAAAATGTTTGTGTGTCCCCTTCAGAGTGCTGTTAATTTGATATTTCAAAATATTAATATGTTAATTAGAAGTACATAATGTTTGGTTTTCATGACTACTGGTGTACTCCTGGTGTAGTCCTTGCATGAGTTTATGGAGGATGCCAGCTTTAAAAAAGGCCCATGTCTCACATTTTCTTGAGTTTAATGTTCTTCCCTGAGGTCCCTTTGTGAGTCATAATTTTGCATAATCACTCTCCATAACCGAACAGACTCTTTAAGTTACATATTTACTGAAATGTGTACATTTGTGTTGACTTGCTGCCCTGTATTATACCCCATTCAAAATAGCAGGACAGGCAAAAACACTCCTTACAACTCCAGCATGACTGGGTGGGGCTAAACTGCTGTAGGCTGAAAAGATGGATTTATAAAACAGTCTTAGTTTTTGTGATGTCTTAAAAAAGGTTGGGCTTTTTTTTTCATTATATGGGCCCTTTAATGTATCGATAACTTAATTGTGTGCATTCTAGTGTTTATTTTTTTCTGAACAAATAAACACTTGCTGCCCAGACGAATGGCTTCACGTGTCATTTTCTCTGATTGTCTGATACTTTTGCGCAGAACTCTACATGTTGCACAAGCCTGATGGAATCTGTGCCATTGACCACGTTCTTTATCGTAACTCAGAATGTCAATAGTCATTACGGGATTCTTCTCGACAAATGAATCAGCCGTGTGTAACTCAGGCCTCCTGTCTTCTCTTATCTCATCTGACCTGATCTCTAGAAGAGCAGGAAATGTAGGTATGTTAACACGGCGGATTCCTTCCATGTTGACCTCCTGACCCTGGCTTTATTGCGTTTTTGGACTTCGCCTGACCTGCTTCAAGACGTCGCGGACGCCAAACTCCCACGCAGTCTAACGTGACGTCGGCAGTTCGGCCGTTGCTATGACAGACGTTGCCACTACAACAGTTCAGCGTCCAGCAATCAAACACTCAAAGCCCAATTAAGGAGCGATCAAGGGGCAATCAATCACGCTGTGGTGCCGTTTTTAAATGGGCCTGTGAATAGTGCGGTGACGTAGCTCAGCTGGTTTAGTGGACCTTGATAAATCATATCAGGCTGCAGGGACTACTCTGGGTCTATTGAAAAACTATTGAAAGGATATAAAAGAAGCTGTAATCACCAGGTGCCACATGTGGTCACGAACCCTGTCGACCAGAGGAATGGGAACAAAGGGCATGAGCACAACACTATAGAGCCATAAACCTGTCCCTGTTAGTGAAACAGCAGCTAGAAACAATGTTAGTGTCTTAGGGTGTATGTGGATCTGCACGTCAGTACTTCACTCTCATAACTGCAGAACATACACATTTGTTTCAAAGTAGCTACTGAATCGTTCATAGTAGTTAATAATAGTTAGAGGTTACTGGGATTTTAGTAGTTGTTCAATTGTAAATGGTAGCTGTTGAAAAATTGGTATTAGTACAAAATAATTTATTGTAGATACTGAATCACTGATAGTAGCTACTGGATCATAAGTCATTACTAAATTATTCATAGTAGTAACTGAATCATTTATAGTAGTTACTGCATAATTACTGGTATTTACTAAAAGAATTTGCAGTAGTTACTGTGTTATTTATAGTAGATACTAAATCGTTTATAGTAGTTACTGAATTGTTTGTTGAATATCCTGGATTTTTAGTAATTACTAAAAATACAGTAGGTATTAATCATTTACAGTACATAAGTAACTTAAATAATACACAGTAGTTACTCGATAGTAAGTCGTATGAGTAATACCTATTAACCCTGTTAATTGTTTATGCCAAAGCGTTTACTTGAATTATTTCCCCCTTGAAGCTCATAGAAACAAGTGCAGGTATTATTGTGTCTTGTTTTTCAGAAAAGAAAAAAAAAAAACTCTTTCCGTTTCAGAAATTTCAGAATTTTTATTGAAACAAAACAGAAAAAGTGTTGACTTAAACCTACATAATATGCAGAGTGTATATGATTAAACGTGAGTATAATTTCTTTTGTATCCGTACAATTATGTGATTACACAACTACATATACCTTTATTAACATGGCCTGATTTTTGAAGGTTGTAAATAAACGACTGCACTCAGGAATGAGCAATTGCTTCCTGAGAACAGGCGTTTTTGCTGAACACGTTTCTTTGGAGTGACCCGTTACTCTGGAATGTAGGCTGAAGTACTGATACATCCTTTCGGTCAGTCACGTTACTGTGGTTCATAGACATGAAAGAGAGGCCAATAATAGTTTCTGAAGTTTGACTGTTCATCGTAAAGGTTTAGTGCAATTTCTGCAGCATTAATAAAGCCTAAGTAATGAATCGGTTATCCATTTTACATTATAGGTCTGGACATTACATTGCAGGTATAGGACTTTTACATTACAGGATATTATGATATATTATGACATCAGTTGTGTTTTTCCAATCTTTTTCATTTTAAAATAAATCATAATGTTTTAGCTGTCTAATGTTTTGCTAAATTTCTCAATAATATTATTATTGTTGTTGTTGTTGTTATTATTACTTGGTTAGATTGTTCTTTCACAATTGCAAGCTAACTAGAAGGCTTATTAAAACTGTGGTCTTTTTGTATATTTATTTATTTATTTAAATTACTCAAACTCACGATGAAGTGTTAAAACAAGCCGTTTACAGGAAGTCTTATTCAGACATTGGAAGGTGTGTATGTGTGTGTGTGTCAGTGGGTGTGGTGGGTGCACACATCATACAATACATGCTGACTTACCAGCATCTCCTTTAACTGTTTGAAAGAAAATGTGATGTTTGAAATACTCAGAGAATTGCTTTTATTTTTTAGGCTCCGCCCGCAAATGCATTCTTTCATTGCTGCTGGTTTGAGGTTGGAAAATGGAAATCTAATGGAGTTTTTTTTTGTTAAAATACCAACATATTTCAAGTGTATCAGTCATTTTATGATATGCATTTTAATGTGTGTGTGTGTGAAGGTTCACTTGTGCTGTCAAACTGGCTGCATCCAGCTGTAATATAAATTGTCTCAACCTGTTGATGTGGTTTAGGCATGGAACCACAATAGCAAGGGAGTACATTTCCCCCCACTTTTCAAAATCATTTGTTCTGCCCCCCCCCACCCCCCAATTTTTGTTTCTCGGACAACGGCTGAGACTCTGCATGCGCACAATCCCCCCCCCACACACACACCTCCCCAAAAACAGACAACAACCGAGACTTTGCACGCGCGCCCCAACAACCACCCCCTGGCGAGACGTAGACCGATGCGTCCCCCCACATTAAAAATACTTCCAGCGCCCCTGGGTTTAGGACACAGTATGAATTTCTCTGTGGGGTTGGAACAAAACTTTGGCTACACTGTGGGGTTTTGTTCTTTTTTATAGTCATGTTTTGTCCTAAACAACACAAGTCAGCGGCACCATAATAAAGAGCTGGATGTATTCATAGAAGAGACGTAGGTGACTACAGGCCTGGCACCACAAGGGGGGTGTGGCCCACTTATCAAGGCCTTTCTGCCCCTTCAGTTGTGGACACGATGATCTTGAAATGACTGGATGCTTTTTTCTCTACCAGGACCATCAATTCCCCAAAAAATTGTGTTTCACAGTAAAACATAAATTTTCCAGCATCCACCATTTCAGTCACTCAACTCAAGTGCGTAGTAATTAAGTAAAGCTGTGAAACCCTGGCCGTGATAATCCACAGGTACAGATCGCAGCACCAGTTGGACCAGGTGCGCTGGGTCCCAAACCCAGGTACAGTTCAGGTTCAGGCTCCAGCGTCATATTCATGCAGACCACCTCATCAGATTTAGCAAGACAGAACACCTCCAGCAGTAAAAGCCAGGCTTGATTGCAACAGCGGCCACAGCAGGTGAAGTTAATGTATTTACTTAACCTTTTACTTTTTTGTTATCATATGTTCTCGCTGTAGGGCTATGCGATGGTACTTCGACACACCAACAGCACCCTTTGGTTTGCGTGATGTCACTTAGGTCATCTGATTAATCGCAAAGTGTGTTTCACTACAGCTATCACAACCATTCATACACCAAACCATGTACACTGCCCTGGCCCTGGGTGACTAAACTCATAGCTCCACCTCTAAACTACAGAAGCAAAATCTAGACCCCAAACACGCCTTGGCTCATCAAATACGTCTGAGCTAAGTGGAAAATTGTGTAAATCTAAATTTTCATTTGTCATTTTTCGTAATGGCTATTCCTTTATTAGCCTTGGTAGGGTATTTTGGAGCTAAAAGCTCCATATTGCAAGGGTTTCCTGCTCAGGTGCTGCTCTGACTGAGCCAAAGTCTGTGTGTTTGTATGTGTGTGTGTGTGTGTGTGTGTCTGTGTGTGTGTGTGTGTGGTTGTGTTGGAGAGTTTGAGAGTTTAACAGGGTTTAAAATGGCATCAAACAGCAACACCAGCCCCAGAAACCCCAAAGGCTCTTTTATAGACTTATAATTCATGTTTATAGGCCAGCATTAGCAGTTTAGCATCGTCAGAGATAATGCAAAGTTTAAACAGACGGTGAGAATGTTTGACTCTTATTGTTAAAGAGCCGCCTCTGAATCGGCCCCTTACTTAGATCAGGCTTCGTTATGAAAATAAGGCCGTAAGGCCTTATGCTTAGTTAGTACACAAACTGGAGCTTTCATAAAATAAGGGTCTTTCTTTTAAAAAAAGAGAACACATGCAGTGCCAAAACACACTTTTCTTCTCAGCAGTCATTTAAATACTATTAGAAACCTCAACTGCAAAGCAAGCATTCATGCATTCGTTTTTAGGTTTTAGTTTTTTTCCCCCTAGGGCTTATCGGTTACATCTGTGGTACAAAGCTGCATCTGTCCACCTCTAAAAATGTCACTTTGCCCACGTTTTAGCTCAAAAATGGCAAAAACAGAGTCATGTTGATCCCCACCCCCAACACAATGCAGACAAAATTCAGGCTTCAGACTGATTTTTATAGATTTCAGCATGTCATATAATGGCAGAAGTCTGTGAATTTGTTCTTGGTTTAATGTCTATTAGTAACCCCAGAATGTGTGGTGCTTCGTGACATTCTGAAAACCTATATCAGCCAGTCCATGGCCCAACGTGGGTACGCCATGGTTCCCTTTGAAATCAGAAACTCTTCTGTGGCTCTTTAATCTCAACTCAACGATCCTCGTGTCAGGTGCAATTCCCTCCAAATGAGGTTCAAAAAGAAGGGAGGTCACGTAAATAATGAACCGCAAATCATTTTCAGGGTAATTACAACATTGAAAATGAAAACAATATTTTATTGATTGATTGTTAATGACCTCTCACAGCCCACCTGCAGTACCTATACAGCCTACTCTTTGGGAAACACTAACCTATATGTTAGCTATCTGGCCATTGCACATTGCAGAGTTCAACTCGATCTCACGACTTTTCGTGCAGCGATCACGACACAAAATCTATTCAAAAACGTGCTGCGATCACGCTTTAGGCGTTTTTTTGTGCAAGGACAACGCTTCACTACCCTGTAATTTAATGCGCAGTGCGTAACACCACCAGTATCAGCGCTGACTGGTGACTGTTAGGGTTAGACTTAGGTTTAGGGTTAAAGTTAGACTTAGGCTTAGGGTTAAGGTTAAGTTTAGGGTTAGGGTTAAGTTTAGTGTTAGGGTTAAGGTTAGGGTTAGGGTTAGAGTTAGGGTTAGTGTTAGGGTTAGTGTTAGGATTAGGGTTAGGGTTAGTGTTAGGTTAGGGTTAGGTTTAGGGTTAGGGTTAAGTTTAGTGTTAGGGTTAAGTTTAGTGTTAGGGTTAAGGTTAGTGTTAGGTTAGGTTAGAGTTAGGTTTAGGGTTAAGGTTAGGGTTAGGGTTAGGTTAAGGTTAGGGTTAGGGTTAGGTTAAGGTTAGGGTTAGGGTTAGGGTTAGGGTTAGGGTTAGAGTTAAAGTTAGGGTTAGGGTTAGAGTTAGTGTTAGGGTTAGGTTTAGGGTTAAGGTTAGGGTTAGGGTTAGAGTTAGGGTTAGGGTTAGGGTTAGTGTTAGGGTTAGTGTTAGGGTTAGAGTTAGGGTTAGAGTTAGGGTTAGAGTTAAGGTTAGGGTTAGGGTTAGGGTTAGAGTTAGAGTTAGGGTTAGGGTTAGGGTTAAAGTTAAGGTTAGGGTTAGGGTTTAGGGACTTTTCCCATCTCACGGCATTTCAACCTGTTTCAACCGCTTTGCAAACAAAAACGATAAGGAATCAACTCATTTCTCTCCTACTGTCCCTCAGTAACCAGTCAGCGCTGATACTGGCACTGCGCATTAAAATAAATAGGATAGTGAAAAAGTGACGCGTTGTCCTAGCACGAAAAAAAGTATGATCGCAGCACCTTTTTTCATAGATTGTATACCGTGATGACTTCACGAAAACTCGTGAGACCGGGCTTGCCGAGTTCTCCAGAGCATTAGTGAAGGTATGCTGGTCGATTACTGCATCACATTAATAGACATAACATTAGTAGGATGTAATGAGGAATCGACTAATCACATGTTTACTGAGCACATATATCCAATTTTGCTATTTAAATGTGTAATTTAGGTCTTCTGGAGGTTCTAGATACATCCCTAACTGTGAATGTGGGCCTGTGAGGATTTGATTTGATGCCCGTGTATTCATTTAAGTCACATGATCTTTTATAAAACTTTTATTCAGACACCAAATCTGTGGTCCCTGAATACTCTTGATACTTGAAGGCCCTGGATGGTTTAGTGGTTCCGCTTTTGTGGAAACGACTGCCAGAAGAGCGTGAGGAAACATGGCGGCCTGTTAAACAGCAAACAAGTGAATCCTGTCTCCACAATGGAGTAAACACTTCCCCGAACACATAAACAGCCTAACAATGCTCAGGCGCTTCAACCTCAGATGATCAAAGAGGGGCGGCCCGCTGTGTGAGCAAAGGACGAGGAGGGTGTCACTTTTGAACTTTCTCTTTCGAGACACTTGAATTGACTTAATCCTCAAAGGCATTATGTAATGCTGAATGTGTGTGTGTGTGTGTGTATGTGTTTGTGTGTGTGTGTGTGTGTGTGTGTGTGTGTGTAGGCCCATGTAAAGGTCATGCGTTAGAGTGAGCAGAGTGCATTAAAGGGCACATATCCATCCACATTTATTTTTCTTGTATTTTATTTTTTCCTCTGAAGTCCATTTTGTAGGTATCAAAAACAGCCATAATTCCTTTTTTCCCTCACAATTTTCCAATTAGTGAATTTTGTACACGTGTCATGACTGAAACTTTAATTAGCTACAACTTCAAATGACTGCAGGCAGATCTATGTTAGGGCACCGGCCTTTGTTACATTACAGGAGCGATTAATGTAAAATGCACCGGCTAGTGTTTTTCACAAATGTACTGAATACAATTTGTGAGAGAGCCATTTTGAAACCTTTACTATATTTTCACGTTACTCTCTTATTCCAAAACCGTGAGGCAAATTCAGTCTTCCATGACATTCTGTCCCTGTTTTATTGTGTGATTTATCTTAGTGAAGGTGCTTGAATGCACTTAAATCAAAGGTATTCATAGGAAGCCACCCCCACATTGCCACAGTAACAGCCCCTGCTGTCTTGGGAGGGCTTTACAGCAGATGTTGGAATATTGTTGGTAGATCTGATTGCATTCAGCCACAACAGCAATTATACTGAAGTACTTTGGGACCACAAACAGCACTTCAACTCATCCCAAAGGTACTGGCTGGGAGTCCGACTTCTGCACAAGCTTGGAGGTCTACCATTTCTGGACATTGCTAAAGGGGCTCTGTACCCCTCTGGCCTGCGCTTGGTACTGGGCACAGCGAGCTCAGGTTCATGTGCGGCTGCTCTCCTGTATGACATTCTGTGGGTCAGGGCTTTTCTATATATAATTTTTTGGCAGTGTTTGTGTGCAATTGAACTGACCCCAATGTTCAGGAAGTTCATGACTGCAACCAGGTGTAGCATTTTGTGTTTGTGTGTTTGTGTGTTTGTGTGTGTGTGTGTGTGTGTGTGTGTGTGTTTGGGTGTGTGTGTGTGGGTGTGTGTGTGTGTGTCAGTTCTGTCAAGCTCAGCAGAAGCGGTCGCTTCCCTATGCTGAG
>JBBIGA010122978.1:0-25442 GCA_037576975.1 Alestes dentex | reverse complement strand
TGTTTGATGAACATCAACCTGTTAGGTCTCTTCGATCGGCTAGTGTTGTCCAAAGCTAAAAAGGGTGAAATGGCATTAAGTCATTATGCTGCCCAATGCTGGAGATGCCCCAGTGGTTGCCAGTTTTAAACAGTTTTGTTTTCTGTTATACTTTAAAAACCTGCACTTTTATTTATTATTCTATACTTTTTTAAACCTATTCTTTATTTGCCTTAAAAAATTTTATTTTTTTTTCTATATTGATTTTATGGGTCACTTTCATTGTTTACTTTTTATTCTTTTTATGCCTGTTTATTTCTGTAAACCACATATGTGTCAAATAAATAAACTTCTCATCCCACAGTCGGACAAAAATATTTTATAACAGATTATTATTGCAGATTTAAACTGCAATTACATTTTTAATGACCTATTTGTCCATTTTGCTGCTCAGTGAGTTACATTTGCATCAACAGGTTCAGCACTTTTGACCTTTGTTCCATTAGTTTCAAAGTTAGGAAATGCCAACAAGATTATACAAACGAAAACACCAAACCATTATAAAGTATATTCTCTTGTACTTGCAAGCATAAACGCTTAAAATCTTGTCAATGGCTTGATTATCTGAATACTTGACTAGCAATTTATGTTGATATTCCACTCTGTATTAAGTTTTCCGATTTGGAGTCCAATACCATCAAAAGTTCTTGAAATAGAATAGTTTTGAACATATATATGGCTTAGTAGTAATTTTCCATGTCACACTGCCTGCACTTCAAACAGCCATGAAACTAAAAATGTCAGGGAAATCACATGCTGGAGAACTTGAAATAATTTGACTCTAAGAAAAAACATTGGTATGAAGACATGACAACTTTCATAAATCATCTCAAATATGAAAGTGTAGTTTACATTTACATTTACGCCATTTAGCAAACACTCTTATCCAGAGCAAGGTACACCAGTGCTTAAGTAGTGCTACTTATAGTGATACTTCTGCTGCAGGTTCAGTGGTGGGCGTCCTAATGTTCGGATGGGCACATAGCTCCAAAAACAACTCAGTCCTCCGTTCAACTCTCTGTAGCTTTGACTGAGCTCAGCCTGGCCTGCTTGTCATTCTCACTACTGATTTGCATGATAGAAAATGGCAAAAGAAAAAAAAAAGGCAAATATATTAATTTTATATTAAATAAAATAACTTTATAAAATAAATAAATTGCTAACTAAAACCAATTAAAACTAATATCATGAAGTTAAATAAAACATTTTATTAATTCATTCATTTTCTGTGACCCCTTAATCCTTATTAGGGTCGCAGGTACCCGGAGTCGATTTAGAATCCCTAATTCACCTGATGCGCATGTCTTTTGACTGTGGGAGAAACTGGAGACCCCGGAGGAAACCCACAGCACGACAACAAGCACGACAATCTCGAATCAGGAATCTTGTCATTGTGGTTTGCACACTATACAACTCATCTGGGACATGGGGTCACGCATTACAAGATCTTCCAGCAGGAGGAATCTCTAAGTCTTACTGCTCTCCAATCTATGATTTGTAATACAAGCTAGAAGCAACATGGAAATAACCCAATACCATGCATGAAACTTGGGCTGCATCCAAATAGCTCAATTAAACTTACTTTCCTATCCATTTTCCTTGATTTTGACTGATTGAGAAGTCATGTGGATCCACATGCTAGGCAGCTCTTATTGAAAGGCATCAGCATATTTGAACAATTAACACATAATAATGAGGAGCTGATTTGCGAGCCCTGAGTGAACCCAGGCTTGCCGCTGATTTGGGGCTTTTGTCAGCCATTTCCAAAAACAGTAAGTGAGTAGAAAATCAGGGCTAATGTCATGTTGCTTTAAAAGGCTGCAATTGTTGTAGCTTTTCATTTTGTGTGCAAGCAGCTGGGCTTCAGCTGACTATTAATAGGGCTGGGTAGCAAAACCCATCTCCAAGTTGGCACTGGTTTCAAACTTCCACACGTTTTTTGATTCTCCAATTCAGTTTCTAACTACTACATATTTCAGTGGTGCTCCTGAGTTAACTCCAGTGAGCCTTTCACAGTCTATAGAAGTTTCACTTATCCTCCAGGACTTGCTATGTGGACATGACATTTTTTCAATACATCAACAAAGCATGTGAGAAGATACACTTTTATTTACATCCTTAGCCATGGTTGACCACAGCAAATGCTCAATAATTTGGTTTGGCTACACAATAAAACGCAAAGGGAGTACAGATGTTTCGTGCAAGCAAGGAAGCAACTCCAGTATGATGCATTTGCTTTAACATGGCATGAATCTTAAGAAATTCACTGTGTTCAGTGTGTTGCAATCTCCAAACCACAATAATTCATAAGATACAGCTGATGTTAACAGTAGCAATGTCTCATGCTCAGGAACAAAACTGCTGAAATTGACCTATTATATTGAACATTGAACTGAATGACTTCTACAAATTAGTCTCATATACTAGATCCAGTTCAGAGAACACCGCTCCACCTCCAGTTAATTTGTACCCATGTCTGTATGTGAGTCATCCCATTACAACTGTTAAATATTTATATGTTTTTTCTTTATTGTTATACTGTTCTTTTATTTCTTTTAGTATTTTCAGTTTGTAAACATTTATGCTGATCATTAGTTATAATAAAGAGTATTACTTATCATGGGATTAAAAAACCTTCGCATTTTACTAATTATAGCCTAAATATTGTGGGATAAATGGTTGGCAAATTTTGGTTCTTGAAGTTTAAATTTTTTTCTAATCCAAAAATAATAAGAATCAGAGCCAGATTCAAGAAGCTGAGTGAGAATTAGGATTGATAATACTGAAAAGATACTCAGTCCTAACCATTAATGCATTTTTGCCACCTACTGGCTCCTAACAATATCTAGATATGCTCAGAGAAGTATACCAATATATATTGTTATGTAATCCACAGTATCACACTGACAATAAATATTTTCATATGGATTGGCTGTAATTTAAATCCTGTAAAATGGTATTTTGGCCAGCGCTTTTCTGATAGATCTGCGGCTTTCAGTGCTCTATGAGTGAAAAATCATTCATATTGAATTACACAAGTGCATTTTTCACAAAAAGACTTGATGAAACAAGTATATGAAACACTGTTAAGTGCAGACTGAAAGGCACATTTCATTATAAAAGCCTTTCTACTACCCTTTGGCTGACGATAATGTAGATCTAAAAACATTGACATTTATTCTATTTTTATATAAGATTATTTCCAATATTTCACTTTTCTCATGTATTAATGTTTGCTCTGTTGCGCTCTGCTAGTTTCTGCAGTGTCCTAACTTTTGTGAGTGACCTCAGGGCTTAAAAAGGATGAATATATATATACCTGTGTGTGTGTGTGTGTGTGTGTGTGTGTGTGTGTGCATGCACAATGCATTCTGTAGGTGAGCTAAAGTATTGAAAGTATTTAAGATCACAGATTTAGGCACTGAGCTTTGTCACTTCAGAGATTTGAATTTCTAAAACGCAGTCTCTCTCCTTGTTAATTAAAGGAGGTTGTTAATACGTTTGGCAGCCAGATGGCCGTGCATTTGTTCCAGTCTATTCAAGGTAAAACCTCCCCTACACAATTTTAAGGCTTGCCAAATTACAAAGTGACTTTTATAATAAGTGATTTTTTTTTAACTAGGCGCATAATGAATATTTCATGTTGAGCTAAAAGCATTCTGTTTGATTTTCGGTTTCATAATTGTTGCTTGACATTTAATTGAGCATCATACATTTCCATAAATATGAACAGAAAAAGATCAAGAACATCTCTCAGCATTTTGTGGACAAAACTGGTTTTAAATGTAATGGTTGGCTCAATTTTTGAAGCTCTCTGACCTTTTAACACATTAGACTTGGGCACAATTGACATTGAGATATACACAAAGCCATTCAGAGTGGTTTGATGAGAAATTGTGCCCTCTAGAAAAATATACTCAGATTTCCTTACAGTGGTGGTGACAGGAAAAGGAGGTCACATATCTACAATATTGTGATTTTCTTTACCATACAAAACCCAAAAGAAATGTCGGAAGACATACACGGATCAGCTGTAAGATTAATACTACTGAAAACAAAAATGAGTAGCACTGATTATCTTGTTACAGTGGTCCCTGTCAAGGGGTTGGATATATAAGGCAGGAGGTGAATAGTTACTTCTTGAAGAAAGCCGATTTGATCCGATCCCACAAAAGAGGGGTTCTATACATTACTTGGCAGTCGTTTATAATGTTACGTCTGATTGGTATACATGTAATGTTGATATTGGTAAAGTTGTGATAAATCTAAAAAATGTGTTTTCTTCTAGCACTATTTGTTTAATGTGCCACTCTCAATGTACTTTTTGTTATGAAATAGATTGGGAATTTCACATAAAATAATTCTGAATGATTTTCTTTATTTTACAGACTTAATTATTGATGAATTATGAAAAAAATCAAATGGAATTGCCCTTTGTCACACATCAAAACATGTAGTTTTTTCTGCTACTCTAACTCTGTATTGTCTATCATCAGTAATTACCAAGCTCAAACTAATAACTTTCTATTAGCCTATCTACATGAACTCTAATATGATATTAATGAATACAAGACCATTAACCAAACCTGAATGATCTAGACAGCTGGCAAGCCTTAGGTAGCAAGCTAAGCTTAAATAGTTCATCTCATTGTAACTCCTCTTGTATGATTTGACTTAAAGAGTCAAACTTCTTCTGCCTTTTCCTTTTTTGCATCCTAGAACAAAAAGAACAATGATAGCTTCAAAAGGACAGGTCTACAATAGGAAAATGCAATGGTGCAAGAGATGGCCCAGAAGGTACCACTGAGTTACTCACATTTTAACCTGCTAGCTAGTTGCGTCAATGCTATCTAACTAAATACATCCAAATGCCATTGACTGGCATTAACATTAGCTGTCTAGCTGGTTCACAAACCAATGAGTAGTGTAATTGTTTTCATTTTGCTAGTAAGCTTGTGTAGAATATTTATTTTACATTCTATTTAATGGATAATGTTAGCAAGACAACTAAAGTCTACTGCACAGTAATTCAGCAACAAAACATTCGGCATTAATTCAGCAGCTTTAGAAGACCTTTTTTCTCTCAAATAATGGACTGACTTGGGTCTGTTTTGGTTCTTTGATGGTTTGGCAGTGACTGACTGGATGGCTGATCAATCAATCTAGCTTTACCAATAGTACTTTGTGCTTCTGGGGATTATCACCATAGAAAATAATGGTGCGTTCCATTGGAATTATTTAGGGTTAAGACTATAAAATACCCCTTTACAAATTTGTGGGTGCTCTTGGAACGCAACCTCGCAACTTTTGGGGGGTCTACTGTACTATTAACAATGGCCAACATGGAACATGGTCAACACAGGTATGATGTAATTTAATGATCCAACTTCCCAGTTAAATGAAACACAGAATAAAACCATGTGGATGCCAATAATTATGTGTTATTTGGATGTCTTTTGTCCTAAGGAAGGTCCTATTAGTCCATTTATACTCACGCCTGCTATAGCTTTAACATGGAACACAGAACAGTGCTGTAAGCATCTGATTGACAAGATCAGATACTACTCCACAGCCCGATGCTGGAGGCTTATAGCCTTGTAGTTGACAATCAGTATTGGGTGTGGTGACCTTCAGCTGTACTGCTATAGTTTTCTGAGGAGATTATACAAGCTTTGTGTGCACAACTGAACACCTGTGTCAGCAAAGGGTGCGCTTTAAAGGAGCTGAATTCCCTAATTAGAAAAAGTGTCTGGAAAAAAACTCAACAAAGCTGTATCTTGGGCACTATAGTATGCAAGAATATCCAATTGTGAACATCATATTTGAATAATGTGAATTTAATATTTAACTTTCAAAATGTACTTTCTTCTTTCTAAACGTTTATTGCCACCAAAAAAGTCATTCACCAATGCCAAGTTACAATATAAAAGCACTGTCTGGAGCAGCTAGATACATATAAATCTGTGAATAGTGTAATTAGGCTACATTTTGGGCCACATTTGCCTCAACTCTCAGCATCCGTTGCTGACTGCTGTGCACCTGGAGCAATTTTCCATTCAAATCAATGTGCAGTCTCTTACCGCTTTCTGTTATTCCCTTTTCTTCTCTTCTACTTTTAATTTTAGAACATTTCATTTAAAACTGAAAGTATTTCGATATTTTATTAATCTCTTTTACCCCTGTAGACTATATTTAGCCCATGCATAAATGATATCATTGCTGTAGAGGCTCTATGTAAAAATATTTTCTTGTGAGTTTTCTCCAAGCAGCGAAAGAACATCCGGTGTTTGGGTCTAGTAAATGGGTGGTATCTTTCAATTAACATTACTGACACATTTATGTGTCATTTTATGTCATTATTATGTGGGTAATGTACAGTGTAAGAAAAACTGGAATTAATTCTTTAAAGCCTTGGGGGAAAAGTAACATCGGTTTCTTAAATGTGTTTCTTACACGTGTTTCTTAAATGTGTTCTGTTTCTCAAGAATTGTGGGTGCATATCACAGGCTGAATGAGGAGGTTATTTGGTTATGTGGCTATTTTCCAGTTTGTTGAAGTATGCCTTTAAGTCTGGAATTTGCCCAGCAACAGGGACGTGTCTAGGGGTGCAGGGAGCACCGGCCCCGACAGAAATTTGGCCAGCCATCATGAATGCCCTGCACTGAAGCTGGTGGTTGAGTGGCATTTAAGTTGTCAATCTTGGATATTTGGGTATTTTCTGTTGCTTATGCGAGAAAGTGGTTGTAATCCATTTGCGGTACCACATTTCACACACTGAGCTCTGAAGAGCACAGTCAGAGGGGTTCGATGCACAGTCTTGGAGGTTCAGTGCAGTCTTGGGGGTTCAATGCACAGTCTTGGGGGTTCACACTGCATTTTTTAGCTGCTTCAGACTGCATCTCTCCTTGTTGTGAAGTGCAACTGTCAGTCAGTTCTGATAGTTGGCTGTCCTTTCTGGCACCTGTAGGTAGAAAGTACTCCCCATTTCAGAAAGCGATCTACTATTACCAGTGTCATTTCTGGCCATTCTGACACTCTAGGGAAGATCTAGGTGGTATAGTTAGATCAATTTGGAAGATGGTTGAATGGTTCAATTTTTTGAGTCAAGAGTGTTCAGTTCAAAAGAGAGCATGCAAAAACAGGAGCAAGCCTCTCCCATAAACAACAGAAAAAAGGCATCTTGGTCCACAATAAAATGTGACCCCCCAACTCTACCAGAAGCAGCATGACATGGTCTGCAGAGTGCAAAGTGTCCATGTTGCTGTTTTAGTGAATAAAACGCTCCAGGAGTGTTTTCAGTTTCCTTCACTGAATGTGACATACCAAAAAAAAGCACACAATGAAACTGTTTTACTAAAGGATTGTTTTTGTATTCAATATGTGCCAAGACTACAGGAAATGGCCATAGTGGTTTTTTTTAAATTGCATTTATGAAGTGCTATACATTATTTATACACATTTATAAAGATTTATGAACGTTTTGCCTAAGATGTTTTTTCTGTATAACTTCATTTTATCAGTTATTTATAATTCACATTTTATGAATCATTTATAATTCACCAAATCATTTTATGAATCATTCAAACACTATGACAACTAGGAGATGACTCTCATCTTTATTCAGCAGTTATTTAAAGCAGTTAACAAGTAAGCAACGTATATCACACGTTTGCTTGAGGGTCTGTCTTTGTTGGATTGCCTTTATAACAATTGCCTGTCACACAAAAACAATAGTTGGTTCATTTTCATGTCAGTTAGAAGGCCCTTTCCTGCCAAAGTAGTTGAATGAAAACCCTCTCTAATGATAGTGAAGTCTGGTATGCTAAACCCAGGACCTTCTTGCTGTGAGGCAACAGCGCTAACCCCTGCGCCACCGTGCCGCCCGAAACTGAAACACGTTTGCTTTAATCTTGGCCTTCTTTCCAGTTACTCAGGCAACCACTTAGATCAGACCATGGCTGTTGTCACATAATTTATTATGCTCTGGAACAGCTCACATCTGACTTGACGTAAAACTTAATTAGCCAAATAAGGTCAGAGACCTTGCAAAAATAATATTATGTAAACAACTAAATGCCCTAAATGCTCATGCCACATTTTATTTTTTTCATGATATTTAATTCATCGAATAAATGGTAATAGACCATCAAACTTGGAAGAAATTCCTCATATTTTAGGGGTTTTTTTTCATGCAGATATAATTTGACCATTGAGCTTTAACACAACTTTGAGGGATGTAATTTTTTTCATTGAGGGTTCACACCGCGTTTTTATAGCTGCTTCAGGCTGTGTATAGGAAGCCGTTTTATTTTGGGACTGCCCATTCCAGAATGTGATCTACTGTCATCAGGCTCATTTCTGACCATTCTGGCGCTCTAGGTGAGATGTAGGGCGCGATCAGCAATAACTTGGTCGTTCTGGGTGGTTGAACTAATTTTTTCCAGAGTCCTCAGTTCATTATGCAAAACACGCCTCCCACACAAAACAATAGAAAAAACAGCACCTTGGACCACAAAAAAATCAACTGCGACCCCCCAGCGGTACCAAAAGCCGCATGACGTGGCCTGCAGAGTACAAAGTTTCCATGACGCTGTTTTCTTGCATGAAAATGGTCCAGAAGTGTTTTCAACTTACTTCTCAACAAGCTGGAAAAACAGACTCACACTACACTCGCTTCAACCAGGCCCTACCAATTATTTTGACAATTAAAAATACAATTTATCTAAATGTGTAACACATCTGAGCTCTACCTGATAAATAAAATATCTAATATCTATTTGACCAAGGGTGTTCAAACTTTTGCAAAAAACTGTGCATACATGCAAATGTGATTTCATCAGAAGTAAAATAACATCCAAAATGTCTTCATGAAAACCTGAAGCAGGTTCGCATGTTCCCTGTTTTTTGTCAGATGCTACAATGGCAAACTGATAAAAAAAAAAAGTATACATTTTTGTCCTAACTTGCTATTACATGACATTCTACAGTTGAGCTATTACTCTACAGCAATGTAAACTTTCTAAATCAACTAGTGTTAGCTAATGTTTCATGCAGTCAAAACTGAGTGGTAGAGTTGGTGTCTTGTGTGGGTTTCTTTCTTGGATATTTTTCTAATAGAGGTGTTAATAGTGTTAAAATGTTAATACACTATCTGGAAAAAAAGTATTGGGACACATTTGTTTTTCAGGCCTTGGGCTAGGCCCCTTACTTCCAGTGAAGGGTATTCTTAATGCTTCAGCATACAAAGACATTTTGGACAACGCCATGCTTCCAACTTTGTGGACACCTTAGTGGAAGAACCTTTTCTATTCCAGCATGACTGTGTCCCAGTGCACAAAGCAAGTTCCATAAAGACATGGCTGGATGAGTACGGTGTGGAAGAACTTGACTGGCCTGCACAGAGCTTTGGGATGAACTGGAACAGAGATTGCGATCAGGCCTTCTCGTCAACATCCTTCTCGTCCAACAGTGTCTGACCTCATTAATGCTCTACAAAATGAATGGGCACGAATTCCCACAGAAACATTCCAGAATCTTGAGGTTAGCCTTCCAAGAAGAGTGGAAGCTTTTATAGCTGGTCCATATTACAGTCTATGAATTTGAAAGGCAATATCATTAACATCCCTGTTTGAGTGTCCCAGTACTGAAGGTGTCCATACTGTGTATGTGTAAATATACACAGTCTGCCAACCATTGTTATGTTTTGATCTTGGTGTGGTAAACAACAGTTATCTTTAATAAAAGAGGCAAAATGCTTGGACAGCAAAACCATTTCTGACATGAATAGATTTTGTATTTAGCAGCCATATCTGGTTTTCAATTAGGGTGGTAAAATGTCAACATTTATGTGCAACATTTATTTATTAATCACCATATATATTTTCCTTTGTGGTACTTTTATTGCAGAAGGCTGCAATATGCCAATGAGCTCTTTCACAGTGTTTTTAAATGGCGCACTTTGAGCATCTTGACCAGTCATAATTCCAGATTTCTGTAGCTCCTTTGGTGAATAAAGATATTTGTTTAATGCAACAAAAGTAAAGTATTTAAATTAATATTTTAACTACTACAGAGTCATAATGTACAGTTGCAGTAAAACAGCATTCTGTTCAGATTGTGCAGTGCTATAAATCAGTTTGTAAGACTAGTAATCATTTGTGGCCACTTGCAATCTAGTCCCACTGGCTATGTCGCAAAGCACTCAAGCTTTTTCTTTGAATTCCTCTTCATTCTGACATGTAGAGTGGCATAAAAAATATTATTCAGTCATTTTTGCTGGACTTTTATGTCCAGAGTTCAGAGGAACCTTTTTAGGGCAGCAGCCATTTAAGTGTTGCACAGTGAGGTCTCTGACTGACCGTCACCCCCACAACACCCCCCCCCCAAACCCCCCTGTCAGAATCAATTACAGTGCTGCACTTCAAATAACTTTCTGATCCCTTGTAATAACCTGTCTGTCCATCCTAGCCTGTACAGCCTTTGCTCTGGTCTCTGGAAACAGCATGTCTCCTCATGTGGTCCTTTGAAACAGCTCTGAATCTCTCGCTGTGGTCCCCGCACACATTTATTCTTCTCCCTCATGTTCTCCAGCGCTTCCTGAATCCCCCACTCATGTTCTTTTGTGTCTCTGCCACTTCTTTGACAGACTGCAGTGAGCGAAGTTGGCTGCAAGAGCCACCTGCCAGCCTCTTTCTTTCCACCCAAGGAGGATATCGAAGACGGCCACGTAATTACTGCCTTATCTTAGCCATTCATGGACCCCTCAGCCACTGACAGCGAATGAAAAGGCCTCCAATTAAGCAATTATCTTTAGAGGTGCTGCCTAATTCAGTCATTTGAGTTTTGCGAGGGGGGGGACTGCATCACAGCTAGGGGCTGATAATCAAACACGCAGGGAGGCAAGATGGGATTTTTAAGGCATTAAGCATGAGGATAAGAAGTGTGCTGGGGAGGGGGAATGCTGAAAACTGACAGATCTGTCAGCCCAGATCCGTAAATGCAGATGCTTAACAGCTAGCATATATGTAGCTGCCCAAGTTGCATAATTGATTTTTCATAGACACAGTCAAAAGCACTTCCTAATTTGATGCACTCTGCAACTTCACTATTAAAAATAAAGGTTTGTAAATGTCTTGTGGCCTTAATGTGTGGTTCTATGAAAGAAATGCAGTTCCTTTACATTATCCTCAACATTATGTATTTTTTTTAAAGATATGTCACACTCCAATAACTCATTGATATAAAAGGTTAGTTGAAATACCATCTTTGATGTTTATTAGGATTTTTTATACATATATATTTCACTTACCATATAGGTTATACATGGTTCTTTAAAGACTATTTTGAAAAGTGGTTCTATATGGCACCAAAAGGGTTCCACTGTTGTAAAAAGTCTTTTTAGTTCTAGTGTATTATAATAGTTCTGTGCAGTTAGATGGTTCTTCTCTATGACAGAGTATCTGTTGTATCTGTTGCTTTGTGATGATCACGGGGAGGACATCGACAGCCTTATGACCTGCGTTACGAACTACATTAATATCTGTGTGGATAACACCGTACACACCAGGACTGTGTGGTGCTTCCCCAACAACAAACCTTGGATTACTCCAGAAATCAAGGCTGTCCTCAAGCAGAAGAGGAGGGCCTTCAAATCAGGAGACAAGGAGGAGCTGAAAAGGGTGCAAAGAGAGCTGAAAAGACTGATCAAGGATGGGAGGGACAGCTACAGGCAGAAGATGGAAAACTAGCTTCAGCAGAACAATGTTACCAAAGTCTGCAGAAGCCTCAGAACCATCTCGGGCCACAAAGAACAAAACTCTCTGCCGGTGGGGGATGTGAAGTAGGCAAATGAACTGAATTACTTTTTCAACAGGTTTGATTCATCTGCCCCTGCCTCTGCACCCATACTGCCCTCCTGGATGCAGTCTCCAACATCTGCTACAGATACCCCCACTCCTACCTCTGTTCAATCTCAGACACTTCACACCTCCTCCACACACACTCTGCTCACTGCTCCTCCCCCCTCAACCACAACATCCAGATCACATCCAGCACATGGCTCTGGCCTGTCTCTCTCAACCATCCAGGTTAGGAAGGAACTGAGGAGGATCAAAGCCAGGAAGGCAGCGGGTCCAGATGGCATCAGCTCAAGGGTTGTCAGGTCCTGCGCAGATCAACTGTGTGGGGTGATGGTGCACATCTTCAACCTGAGCCTGAATCTGGGGAAAGTACCACAGCTTTGGAAAACCTCCCAGCTTCGGCCCCTGGTGAGCTCATCACTGGACCCACTTCAGTTTGCCTACCAGCCTGGCACTGGAGTGGATGATGCCGTCATCCACCTCCTACATCGTTCCCTCTCTCACCTGGAGACTGCGGGGAGCTCTGTGAGTATCATGTTCTTTGAGTTTTCCAGTGCCTTCAACACCATCCTACCCACAATCCTGAGGGACAAACTGGAGTACATGGGAGTGGACCATCACCTCACCACATGGATCCTGGACTACCTCACTAACCGACCACAGTATGTGAGAACTCAGGGCTGTGTGTCAGACAGGGTCATCTGCAGTACTGGGGCCCCACACGTAACGGTTCTAGAACCATTCCTCTTCACCATCTACACTGTAAGACTTCTCTCACAACTCCCACAACTGCTTCCTGCAAAAGTTCTTTGATGACTCAAACATCCTCCCACAAACATCCACTGAACATCCAGGGTCTGGACATTGAGGCTTTGGAGAGTAACAGACACCTTGAACTAAAAACTGACAAAAAACAAAAGACTGGACTCATAACACAAATGCTCACTACAAAAAAAAAAAAAAAAGGCAGAACACGCTGTACCTGCTGCGGAGGCTCAGGTCTTCTGGAGTGCACGAGCCGCTCCTGAAGACATTTTATGACTCTGTGTTGACATCAGCCATCTTTTATGGTGTGATCTGGGGCAGAAGTATCTCTGCTGGGGACAGAAAGAAGCTATTCAGGGTGATCCGGAGGGCCAGCTCTCTTATGGATGCCCTCTGGACCCAGTGGCTAAGCTGTCATCTCTGTTGGAGAACATCTCCCACCCCATGCAGGAGACTCTGACTGCACTGAGCGGCTCCTTCAGTGGCAAGCTGCTGCACACACAGTGTGGGAAGGAGAGATTCCGCAGGTCTTTCCTTCCAACTGCTGTCAGACTCCACAACAAAGACCTAGCAGACGTCCACGCACACACAGAAAAACAAACACACACACATCCAATACACCATGGTAGTAACTCTCATGTGCAATATTACCTGAGTGCAATTTTTCTGATCCATCATGTGCAATTTTTTGGGTGGAACTATTACTACTGAGCACAATGTACAATTTAAAATGTGCAATTTTTCTGGTGCATTACTGCTGTTTTTGTCAATGCCTGTCACTCCATTCTGTACCTTTGTGTGTGTGTGTGTGTGTGTGTGTGTGTGTGTGTGTGTGTGTGTGTGTGTGTGTGTGTGAGTGTATCCACAATATTCTTATATTTATTGATATATCCACGGTGTACATATCTACATATATACTCATTGTGTACATACATACATACTTATCTAAGTTTACAAATAGTTTACATATAGTTTACATGTATATATTTTACAATACACATGTCCATATTTTATATTTCTGTATACTGTACATTGTATACTGTCCTGTTGGTTGAGTATTCTATTCTACTGTTCCCACTTGTGGGACTAATAAAGGTTTATCTTATCTTATCTTATCTGTTTGAAATGGTTCTAGATAGAAGACTCTTAAGAACTTAGGCATATATGGCACATTTTCAAACTCCATACCTTCAAATTTAATGGATATAGAACATTTACATTGTGCGGAGAATGTTGAAGAAGTTTTTCACATTCACGGATCTCATTTATAGAAAAGATTCTTTAAGGAATCATTCATGAAAAAAAGTATCAAGAACCAAAGGGACTCTTCTTAGGTCTGAAAGCAATGGTTATATATAGAACCATTTCAATGTTTAAAAGATTCTGTACAAGATTTTTGAAAGTAAGTCTCAGCCTTTAACCCTTCCTAAGCAGTGAACACACATCCGGTGCAGTGGGCAGCAACACAACCACAGCACCCAGAGAGCAGTGGGGTGTTAGGTGCCTCGCGCTTGGCCACTTCAGCCACGGAAGTAGTGGGAGGGTACAACACTGTTCATTCACACCCTTTGAACTGGAGACGTTTCAGTCCCAAACCCACTTCTTTCACTTTTAGGCCATGGCTGCCCTACTGAAATGGGGCACTGATAACCTTTAGAAAGCTTCGAATCCAGACCTAGAAGTCCACTGATATGAACACACACTACAGAGACAGGTTAAATGTTCCTTTTCTGTGTAAATATAAATAGTTCTGTGCACAGGTAGATGGTTCTTCTGTATGTAAATGGTTCTATGCAGGATGAAAAGATTATATTCCATTTAACAATTCTATACATGATTAAATGGTTCTTGTTTTAGTAAATGGTTCTCTACACAGTTAAATCGTTCTTCTCCATGTAAGTGGTCCGATGCACAATCAAACTGTTCTCTATGCAAATGGTTCAAGGTCCTGTTAAATGATTCTTTTCTATGATCTGCTTAGGAAATGGTCCATAGAACCTTTTGTGCTCCTACACAGAACCGATTTTGCTACACGTGAATGGCATCTCACCAAATAATCCTTTCTGGATTTTTCTTTTTTACAGTGCGTGTTTCCTTTGTCTTCATGTTTTCTGATTTGCGAGGCTGAAAATGAGCGACAGCCATTAAACCCACCTACCCATCCACAGAAAGATCCCCTTTTGCCCCCTCACTCACTTTCTTACATTTCTCTGACAAAGGTTTAGCAGCCCATTAAATAGTGCTATTATTTTTTGCCTATTTTCCTTCTTTCCGTTCTTTCTCTCTCACGTCATGTCCCTTCCCGCAAAAAAGCCATTATAGCCATTTCTACTTTCTCCCTAATTGATGCATTCTCCCTCCCTCTGCCTCAGTCTACTCCTTCTCTGTGTAGGTTATGCCTTGTAATGGTCACCCCCACACTACCACTGATGTGCTTTTCTTTCTTCTCATAAAGAAAATGTTCCCACTTTTAGCTCTTATCTGTGCTGATCACTTTGTAGCTTCCTGTTACACACTCACCAGCACCTCTTTCCCTCTCTGGGCTTTTTGTTGCTAGAGCAACGTTTTCTGGGTATGAGTTGCACCTTTGATGTCAGTTGCTTTTGTGATATTGAAACAAAGAATTCAAAACGGGCTGCTTTGGCAGCTTGTTTTGCATATGTGACGACACTACCTGGCTCTTTCACCAAGTGGTTTCAGTTCCATAGACTCATTGTGTTCATGCCTTGAAAAAAGTAAATAGCTGGATGCAGCAACATTTCTACAAGATTGTTTTGTTTGGGAACAAACAAGGACGGTTGCAGGTGTCCATCTTCAATCCAGGACAATAAAGTCTACAACCCTGGCCAAAAATCTTGGTGTAATCTTAGATTGGGAACTTAGATTTAGTGATTAAAGCACATTAAGCTATGATTTAATCTGCATTCCAGACTCTCAGGAACGTAACATCTGCATTTATGTCCTGTAGCGTTGAATACTGATATTATATGCTCTTCTCATTGGCCTCACAAAAAAAACCCTTAGACAGCTACAGCTACATCCAAGATGCTACTGCTAGAATTTAAATCAAAACGAGAGCATGTTACTCCAATTCTTAGAAATAGAACTGAATCAATATGAAATACGACTCAATGTTTATAAGTCACTAAGTGGTTTGTATTTCAGAATGTATGTGTATCTCTGAAATGTCTGACAAGTATAAACCTGGTAGGTCTCTCAGATCAGCAGGCACTGATCAGCTAGTGGTGCCAAGATCAGAAACCAAACAGGGTGAAGTGGCATTTAGTCATTATGCAGCTTAATGCTGGAACCAGCTCCCCATAAGCCCCAGTTCTCACTAGTTATAAAAAAGGCTAAAACACTTCTCTCCTCTAATCTACTTTGTTTTGCTCTTATGTATGTAATATTATGCAAAAACATGTACTTTTATCTGTATATTCTTTTATTGCTTTTTTTATTATTTTAACTTTTATTCTATACTGTTTTCATTGCTTTAATTGCTTACTTTTGTGTTATTATTTACAATGTATCTGCAAAACACATTGAATGATCTGTGTGTATTATAACGTGGTGTATAAATAAACTTGCCTTGCCTAAAGATGAAAACACCAATATGAGAAAAACAAAAAGTAACAGTAACAGTAAAATATATGTACCACCGCTTAAAAACCACCACATGTATCTGGCTGTTACTACTGTTGATAACTCTTATAATACTGTTTGATAGTTAATAATTAACTACACACAAACTAAGCACAAAAATATAAGTGATGCCTAAATTAACACCTAAATCACAGTTACTCAATAGATAAAAATAACCCAGTGATTAGTAGCTAACTATTAATTGAACTACAAAGGCTTACAGGTATTCTAAACACCTACATACTAGCTACAGATTTTTTTCTAGTACGTTATAGCAATGACTAATCTAATGAACATAAACTGCTCATTACAAATGACCTGGTAAATCAATTATTTAAGGGAGCTTTTTCCATCAAGTGTTCTAACTGTGTCTAAAATCATGCAATTATCTTTATTAATGTCACCTTAATGTTTTAAATGCAAAATTTTGACAAGAAAGGGATTGAAGTATAAAAGTCTTACTAGCCACAGAAATAAAACTCTTGTCCACTCCTCATCAAGCTGCTAAACAAACTGAAATCAAAATTTTGTTCTTGGAGTTTAATAGGTGTTATAGAAAATTTGTATTCACTTACCAAGTGTTTCAGCCACATGTCTATGTACTAGCCAGACCTGACTCGCATACACCCAGTCACAGTATACTCTCTACCTCAGGCTAAGCTACACCACAGGTCAGCACCGCCGAGGATTGTGTGTTTCTGTGGCCATACAAGGGTCTCAGTGTGAGCCCTTTTTTATTTAAGCACTGTGCTTGAGTTGGCACTGCTTTGAGATATTTCCTTCGGCATGCCCTCAGAGCAAAAGCATGGCTCCTTGGTTTCCAACTAAGCTAAGTATCTGCAGGCTTTGGCTTGTATCACTTTGCTTCTGGAGTTCCCTTGGTACATTTCAGGCCGTTTAGCTGAAACGTCTTGCATTGAGAATTGACATTCAAGCTAAATTCACAAGCTCAGCACCCTGAGAAGTGTTCTAACCCACTGGTTGTAAGAGAAATGATAAGAGTGGTTGGTCAAATATAATGTAAAATACGTAGTTTGAACCAATTTGTTTATGTTACTGTCATGTTTCATGTTCAATCATTTTCAGTTTTTTAAATCAAAGTGGCAGTAGCTTTGCAGAGATTATATAAAATGCAATGGTCAAATCCTTAACACCTACAAGAGAAGTACAAATACTTGGTGTCTTTTTTTCTTACTGCACAAGAATATAATTTGTAGACCAAATCAAAATTAAGCATAAACAAATGAGACCATCAAATGGAGACAATAAAAAAAAAGTTCATTAAATCAATTTAAATTTTAAAAAGTAAAACAACTTAATAGGTTAAACACATGAACGGTAAGACAAGAACAGTAAGTAAATTATAAAGCAAAAGTAACAATAATAAAATAGAAGAACTGTAAAATAAATAAACCTTGTGAAGTTACAGGTTACCAACCGCTGCATAGCTAAATTGCTGTGAACTAAGCAAGGTTATTCAGAGTGTTTTGATGCAAAATGGTTCATTATAGAGAAACAGACTGACTCTTTCTTTACAGTGATGGTGACAGGGTCCAGGGGTCCAAGATGTCTAAAACACATATATACCCATTTCATTTATAATCCAAAATGACCAGTGAACCTTTTCCATGTCTATAGCTGTGCGATGCAATGTTCTTCTAAGAAATCTTGGGTCTTGGTATGCATGTGGATGTTATTTTGACACATACCACCTACTTAAACATTTCTGCAGACCATATAAACCCTCTAATGGCAATGACATTCTCGAACAGCAGTGGCTTCTTTCAGCAGGATAATGTGCCCTGACACACTACAAAAATTGCTCAAAAATGCTTTGAAGAACAAGGTGTTGGCCTTGCTTTCAAATTCTGGAGATGTCAATCCGATCAAGCGTCTGTGGGATGGGTTGGACAAACTAGTACATTCCATGGAAGACCCAACTTGCATCTTACAGGACTCAAAAGATCTGTTGCCAACACCTTCGTGACAGATACCACAGCACACCATGAAAGGTCTTGTGGAGTCCATGTCTTGATGGGTCAGAGCAATTTTAATTGCACAAGCTGGACCGGTGGCTGTATTGTTATGGCTGATTAATGTATAATGTGGGGTCTACATATGCAGCTGTTGCCATATCTGGGGAGCAGTCACATTGCTCCTCCCCTGATCAAGGGCACCTATAGAGAATCAGGGGAGGAGCATAGACTTTAAATGAGGGTGTCTCTGGTGTGTCAACATAGGGATTTTGGGCAGAGAACCACACACACATTGAAACAGAGGCAGAGGTACACATTTGTTTTGTACTGCCTCACAAAAAGGTTTAAAATAGTTTGAATAGTGTTGCTGTGTGAGTTCCTGAGCTCTTGTCCGCTCAGTCAATGTGCATCAGGCGCACCCCTGCCGGGATGCAGGCTTAATGACCTGAAAGATTTTGACAAGGGCCAAACGGTTAGGGCCAGACAACTGGGTTTGAGCATCTCAGCCTGCTCATGGTAACACCTGTACCATGCAGCACTAGAGGAAGGTTGCAGGGTTCCATTTTCAATTAACTTATGTGGACAACTGAGTATATATGCACCGTTTACCTTGAGAACCAGGATGCACTGTAAGAAGGAGACAAGCTAGTGGAAACTTGAAGAAAGCTGGAGAACCCTAGATCCATGTATTCAGGTAGACATCAGTCTAACACATGACACCAGCCTTAATGTTACAGACCAAGTCGACCCTTTCATGGCAATAGTATGAACTAATCGTAGAGACCTTTTCAGCAGAATGAGGCGGCCTGCAACATTGCTCACGTTGTTTGAGAATGGTGACATGACAAAGAGCCTCAGGTGTTTGGCCCTGGTCTCCAAAGTCCCCAGCTCACATTTTAGATGAGGGATGTACTGGAACAAGAAGACCAATTTGTGGCTCCCCCTTGCATGTGTATGTATGTGTGTATTTATGTATGTGTGTATGTGTGTGTGTGTGTGTGTGTGTGTGTGTGTGTGTTTATGTGTGTGCTGTTTATTTGTAGATCTGATTTTTTTATGCATTACACATATATAAAGACAGTTTGTTTACTCGCTTTGCTATGTAGACGCTATGAGAATAGGAGGGATTTATGGGCCATTTATGAGTGTTTTTGCATCCCTTTACTTATTGGGCTATAACAGTTTAATTCCATTAGCTAGCCATTCATGCCTTATGTTGTTTTTGGGGTTTTTTTCAGAAGACCCAGGGCTACTTATTTATGTAATTATTTGATGTGAAATTAGCAAGTAAAATCTTGATATCATTTTTATAAGCAAATTCTAGTTTTCGCCTAGTGATATTTAACTTTTTTCTTTTATTTCTATTAGACAATGTTTTTCAGTAGAGATTTAACTTTAAATGCGTGGGTTAAAGGTCCATAGCCATTGTTATATATTCTTTTTCAAACTGGGACATTCTATGGCTTATTACAGTATAAAAATATGTGCTTATTTCCAGACGGAATTTGAATTTGACCTTCCTTGGTATCATTATTACTGCTGAAGAAGTTGATCAGATGACCTCTAGAATGCAGTCAAACACTTTCCCCCAATAGTTATAAACATATAACACAAGACCATTATAAAAAAATAATAATATAGCAACAGAATGAATATATATTTATTATATATCGAAAGACAGTGGGAAAAATTATGAAGAATTATGACGAATTTGTTACACTGAATCCAACGACAAGTTTGTGGACCATCGCGGAAGTGAATGCACGCTTTATTTGCGCCTAAAGTCAAAAATATGGATGTTTTATGGAGTTTCAGCAGTGTGTTTTTTGTGGGAAACCTTTTTAAATTTACTCGCTTATATGCACACGATTACTCTGGAATAATTTATTGCACAAACATCGTATAGGGTAAGTCTTGATTTCAGTGATATGTGTATCATGCATGTGTGTTACTACTGTCGCAAGTTATGAGTCTGAGACTGAAGGTTACAAAAAGGAATTCAAAAGGTTAATGCTGGGGAGCTTACTTAAAATGAAAACTGAACAGACTAAAAGTTCTTTTATCACCAATTTAATTTTTAAAAAATTAATTTTGGACCATACGCTTCAAACTGAACCACCACGTTATTTCGATGCATGTGTTATTGTTGTGGTACATTTTTAACAAACACTGGTCACTGCAAGTCCTTAAACAAAAAATGTTTCTGGTGAAGATAAAAAAAAAAGTTCTTTACAGTTTAAAGTTGCCTAAAAGTTATTTCCCTGACTTTACAGTTTTCAGTTGTAAGGCTGCAGATCTACCATAGAATACTGCAAAGGTGGTGTCCATGAAATAGGTTTTATTTGCATGTGTCCTCTTCCTCTTAACCATTTTTACATGTTTCTCTCCCTGTAGCATTTAGATGGGACTCGTTCTGGTGCAGTAATTTTTATTCTGGAATGAAACACTTTCATTCCGGACCCAGGAAGCCATTTTAAATGAGAGATCTTTGACAAATTAAATATAGATACTATATTGCATCTCCTATAGATACTGCATCTCCTGGTATAAATGTCTAGCAGAGACAGTAGAGCTGATTTGGTAAAGTATTCCGGATCACTCTCTGTAGTCCCTTAATGTTCTGTACAGAGCTGTTCCCACACCAGGAAGTGATGCTAAATGAGAGATCTTTGACAAATTAAATATAGATACTATCTCATAACATTTTTGTGTAATCACAAACAAATAGAACCAATAAAAGTTGTGGGGGACAAAATGTTTATTTTATTTATTGAAGGTGGATGAGTTCTTGCCCATGGCTTTGTGGTATTCAGTACAATGGCAAAGTCATAGGAACAAGCAAATTTCAAACTGTTTTTCTCAATAACTGTTTATTTCTTGTGAAAACATACATATAAATAAACAAGGATATTGTAAAGGCAATAAAATGTTTATTCAAAAAAAAAAAGAATTTCTTGAAAGTTGGTCAGAGGAATAAAGCTTAGGCTCCAGATTACTCCTCAACCTTTTCTATGTTTCCAGCCATCACATAGATTTATTAAATTCCATCAGCACACCTGATTAAATGAATTGAAGCACTAAACCAGGTAGTGGTTGATAAGCACTAATACTGGGCTGCGACAAGGAGAGCTCTGGAAAAGACCAGGCAAACACACACATACACAAAATCTGTACTTACAACTTATGTTTTCATTTCATTATTTGTATCGTTTTTCACATATTGTCTTCTAAAGCTGCTATTTCAGAGCTAAACTGTTTGGTTATGGTACTGAAGTTTGGTACTGATAATTAATAAGCTGATTTGCTGAGGTCAAGCCAGAAACTGCAGCACGTGGAATTAAAACTGTATCACCACGAGTTGCTACAGTCCAGTTGGTACACTCACCCCAATTGCTATTTGCACTTCAGATGGTACTTGTGCAACATTCTGCATTTACATGGATAAGAACCTATGTTTACACTATTCACAAAAACTATTTTTAAGCAATCCATTCAAGTGAAGGTAAAACCCATTTGGTCAAATCTCTGAATCAGGCCTGTTTTTTATTTTGTCACTAAAGTACATATTCTGTAACCTCAAGTTTCAAATTCTCTCTCTCTGTGCTGTGCATGCAGCTACATGCTAAACCTGTGTACAGTGAAGGTTAGAAAAGTTAATTCACTGGTGGTTAAAAATGTTTTTTTTAAGAATGTATTTCATGCAAACCATGGCAAGACCCAAGCTTTGGATTTGGAAAAACACTGTAATGTCTCAACATTTGTACAATTAGATATCAAGTGAAATGGCCTGATGTAAAAGGCAAAAGACATCAAGCTGAGTTGCTAAAAAATATTTTCGAATCATGAAGTACATGGGATGTTTACAGTTACATCCCAGCTTGTAGTACTGCAGGCTAACTCCTGGGGAAGGTACTTTTTCCTCACTGTTCATTCTTTTCACCTACTCCCACATCTCCTCCACTGACTGTCCATGCCTCCTCCTTAAATTACTCAAAAGGTGTGACGGCAATCAAAGGGCGTGAAGGTGTTTTCTCACACAGTCCTCCCTTCTCTTTGAACTGCAGAGCCAGCATTTTCCAACTGACTGTTCCAAGGTAGCATCGCCATGCTTACAGGGTGTGCCCAGACTTGGGCCTCATCTATAAGGGAGTGACAGACACCACTATGCAATGACATTGCAGCTTTCATGTCAGCGATTCGGTGGTTGTTTCATCACAATCCCTGCATCAATTGGAAGAAGGCTTGTACTACCTGATGGGGTGAGGACTGTCTTGAATTCCACACAAACCCTATCTGGACCTCTCTCCAATGCCCACCTTCTCATTCCTTTCCAAGCCACCAGTGAAGCTGACCTCTGTTCACCGAACATCCAAGTAGAGAGTGAGGAACATGACCTTGCTGGTTCAGAGAAAGTGTCAGATCTGAAGTGTGCAAATGTACAGAGTAGACCATGTACTGTAATGGGCAGGATGTTAGCTGCTGTTGATGTATATAGACATCGATAGCAAATGGAATGTTAGAGATGTTGTAGTGAGTATAGTTGTATTTTATGAACGATTTAAAGTTGTGAGGGTATGTCTTGTATAAGGAGCCTGTGCATAGAAGCTCCTTCTGAGCCTCCCTGTTCTGGCCATAATACTCCTGAAGCATCTACCTGATTTCAGCAGTTCAAACAGACAGCTACTATGGAGAGTCTCTGATGATCCTAGTTGCTCTGCTCCTGCATCTCCAGGTATAAATGTCTGGCAGAGACGGTAGAGCTGATTTGGTAAAGTATTCCGGATCACTCTCTGTAGTCCCTTAATGTTCTGTACAGAGCTGTTTCCACACCAGGAAGTGATACTCTGAGTCAGGACACTTTCTACAGTACCAGAGTAAAAAGTCCTTAGGATCACTGGAAAGACCCTAAACATCCTCAGCTTTCTCAGGTGGTAAATATGATGTCTTGCCTTTTCGGACTGAGCTTGAATTTGTTCGCTCAAAGTCAGACGCTTGGAAATGTGAATGCCCACATATTTGAAGCTGCTCACCCTCTCCGCTCCAGTCCGGTTGATGTTGAGGGGGTGTAGGACCACTGCTGTCTCCCACTAAAGTCCTCCACCAGCTCCTTGCTTTTACTCCAGCTCCAGGCAGTTTTCCTGAACACCACAATGTCACGATCTTCTCATCCTCCATGTATGCTGTCTCATCGTTGATGGAGAAATGAAGCAGCACTACTGTGTCAAAACTACAAATTTGATGATGGAGTTGGAGCTATGTGTGGCCAAACATTTATGGGTGTAGAGCGTGTAGAGCAGAGGGCAGAGTACACAGCACTGTGGGGCTCTTGTGTTGAGTATGATGGTGCAGGAGACACAACCACCAGCTCTCACTATCTGTGTTCTGTGTGTGAGGAAACTGAAAACCCAGGCCCTACACCCAACTTGACATGAGTAAAGGCTTATTTCCCAGCAGTTAAGAAAATACTGGATGTCATGAACACCTCATATACATCTATGGGTATTAAAAAAAACATACCCAGAGAAAATCACACACAATGATTATAAACCATTATTATTCTGCAGGTCACTAAAAAGGAAAGGAACGGCAGAAGCTGTGGATTATAAGGTCCTTGTTCTGAATAAGATGCTCCTTTCATTAAACTGTTGACAAAATGTGGCATAAACTTCTATATTGTGCTAAAGGCAGGTTCTTAAACAACTAATGTTAGACTATTTATTTAGACTAAGACCTTATTCATAATATCACACATGCAATATGTAGTTTACAAAATCATGTCACATGTAGACTGTCAATCATATTGCTGATGTGGAGCAAAGCTAGTAAAAAACAGCAAAGCAAAATCAAATAGCATTCAGAAGTCTCTCAAAAATCTCACGTTTGTCTTTAGTGCATGATTCCTTGAACAAATAATGCACAAGGTGCGAAGCATATTAACACAATGAATTATCCTAGTCACTCAAAACAAAATCAGTTCCACACAAAACATGGAAGAATAAATCATTTCCATCAAGAGGTGGAAAACATCTGATGGCCTCCTCAGGCCTTGTTTTAAAGCCTAAACAAATGGCTTTCAGTCATGCTTTTTTGGCACATATTGACATTTTCCAGGTTCAGTAAAAACAGACAAAGCAAGTTTTTCAAAATGAATTGTTACGGCAGCAAAGAAACTATCCCAAACACCTTTTAACCTTTCAATTTAAAAGCACATTCCACAGCAAAAGTATCCAAAGAATTCCATTACTTTAAAGAGTGCCATTTGTGATCCGGAACTAGTCATTCACCATCAGTCACTGACATCTCTAATGCTCTTCTATCTAAATCCAATCAAATACATTAGTGTAGACAATGTTACAGCAGGGACAAACTCCTTATTAATACAGAGGAAACATATACATATAGTGGGACATGTAGTGTATACCACCGATGCACAATTCTCGTCCTAAAAGGTCAATGTACAACACAGCCTTCAAACCTACATAGTTTCCTTCCTTTCTTTACTACTTCGTAAATCTGAAACACAACTGCAACACCTTGTGGTGGGAAGGTTAAACTGAACTGACAAAGCTCTTGAAGATTATCATTCACCAAGGTAGATGACACTTGAAGTACTGGCTGTAGCATGGTTTGGTTTGTTTTAAAATCAAATTAAAACAAATTTCTCAGACATAGTCACTCAAGACATGTTTTGTCTACATTTTGGCATTATAGTTTGGAACTGGAGCTACAAGGCTAAAATTGCTAAGACTAGACGTCAAGCGGATATTTTCCATAAAACCTCCCCAAAACTGGGCAAAACTTCAGGCCACCAGTTCAGACAACACCAGAACAAAGCAGTCATTAAGGACTGATCATGGATTACTCCATATTTGTGATGGAGTATATTTGTGATGGTTATTGTCACAGAAACGAACTAAAGTGGCTGCTCCTGGCATTCACAGCAAGGCTTGGTTCAGTTTTATAGCTTAAAGGAAGTCACACTGTGTCCTAAACCACACCCACAAGTTCAAGTTATCTTAATGAAGAGCTGGATGTGGTTTGAGAGTTTCGGGAAGGCATCTTCAGAAAAGTGACTATTAACTTCTGGGGCCCGATTTTCAGGTTCGATCGCGCATTGTCTGAAGTCTTAAACGCAGTTGTCTTTGGGGGAGGGGCCAGCGCA